>RCHQ01000282.1:0-56184 GCA_003676415.1 Plasmopara muralis | reverse complement strand
GGTGACGCTAGCAAGTAAATGCTCCGAAGTAGCACCTAGTTTTCAGGCGTCTTTGCTAGTACCTTTAAATATAAATGTTTGTTGTAACATTTCGTCATTGTATAGGATAATCATTAAGCTGATCTTTTACATGAAAATTTTTCAATGTTTTTCTCGATTCTATTTGCTTAACGCTGGCTAATGTTTATCAGAGTGAATGACGGGAAATAGCTTTTGACTCTTATAATGAATTACGGTCGTTGTTAGTTGCAGTGAAAGCGATAGCCCCGCGGACTTCAAAACCCGAATCTCGACCAAGCGTGAAATACTGGTTTTCGAGATTCAAGTGGAGTGAATATTGTTGAAAAGTTTTGATTGTGGCCTTCATATTTCAAGCTGAATAGACGAGTCATTATTTTTATGAGGGTCGTCACGAAGTCGATATTTGCCTCATTCATATGCACCATTTAAAAATAAACCAGTTGTAAGCCGGTTATTATTTGGGTTTGCGCGATTCAGGATAAGGATGAGAAATAGTTATATTATAGCGCAAGGTCTTTTTTGTCCAACGCTTACTTGGTATATCAATTTCCTTTAATATCAAAGGAGGTAATTAGAATTATCAATTTCACATTTTTTCAGTGTTTATATATCGACCAATCTTATCGATAGTGCACATAAAGTTTTCAGACTGAATGTTTTTTACGACAAAGCACAATCAAAAGCTTGCCAGGGTCGGTCCGACAGCTCACCCATATGGAGTAGCCGTCAAGCCGCAATAGTAGCAGCTTTATACGTAATGGTGGCACCTTGATTATATCTACATACAAATAACTAGTATATTCACTCTGCATGTGAAAAATATCGCAGCGCATTGATGACCTTCCAACTTTCAGGCTTACAAGTTTTTTGTAAAAGAGATGAACGGGAAAGAAAGCAAGAGTAGAATTGCACACTAGAAAACCGTTCCGTAATATGGATGGGAGTAGACTTTGAGATAAGTACGGGATCGTGGTGATGACGATACTATACAGCAAATACCTATACGAATGCCATGGGTAACTCATGTTTCGATTCGCTTTTAAGAGTAACTATTAGTTATCACTATCCTATCCTTTCTCAAGAGCTCAATAGCTTAACAATTACGAAGTGAACGCAGCATTTTCTTGATGTAAGGTCGGCAAGTTAGTTGCTATCAACGTGTTTAATAGCGTACATTGGCGGCCTACCAATAGTTCTTTTGGGAAATAAGAGCGTGATAGTAAACAAGGTCTCTTTTATTATTATTAATTACACCCGCGTGATGTATTGGAATTTGATTTGCTGAAAAAGCGTTGGACACACGACTTTATGTTATAGTCGTAGTCTCCACCCCAAGAATCACAAATGTTCTAAATTTTCACTCAATGAGCCACTTGAAGAGATGCGTTATGTTGGATTAAAAGAAATCGGTAATGCTAGCACAAGCTTTGTATGAATGCGGAGGTTCTGAAAAGCCAGGGACACGACGGCATCGTATTTCTTTGTTAGCTTTCAATCTTCCTGAAGCAACTCCCATCGACAACATTTCAGCTATTCCGTATGGTCTAAACCTCCACGGTTTTCAGCGTAGTAGCCCTCTTTTCGACTTACCCTATGGCTTCTGAAGCTGCTGCCGATCAACCTCTTCCTTTGCATTGTCGCGGGCTCAATCTTACTGCCGACGTATTGACGGACAAGCATCCGGACCATGTGCAAAGGTAGAACAGATGAAGAGGTCTCGGATTATGTGACTACCACACGAGATGCTCGATCGTCCTGCAATGAAGACACGACCATCATAAATAATGGCGTAGATGGAACAGATCAGACCAACTTTCGTCGCTCTAAATTGGTCCAGATTATCACCAACAACGCACCAAGAAACGACCTTTTACCGGACAAGTATCATGAAAGAAAAGGCTTTCCTAAATCCATACGCTTGGCAAATGATCTTTACAGAGTCACACATTTTTGAGATTCGTGTCGATGCAACTTTCGAAATATTGCACCGCATTGATGACCTTATAGCTTTAAGACTTACAATTTTTCTGATTAAACAAATATAAACTCTAGTAGATTTGTACACTGCAAAAACGTTGCGTTCCATGAAGTAAACTTCAATGCGAATTCGTAATCGTAGTGGTAATCATAAAGATTTTAATGATAACTAAGATTGATAACTAGAAATTTGGTACAGCGCTTCTACGATGTTAGTTCGGCACCTTGTTGTATTGTATTAGCGTATGCTGGCGGCCTGACAATTAAGTAGCAAAATAGCGTTCTTTTAAGGAAGCGAGAGATGTTAAAAAACTTTTTGTATTTTTTCGTTAAAATCAGATTTTCTGAAAAGGTAATAGACACAAGACTTTGTGTTTTTGTAAAACTGCACCTAAAAAACCACAGATATTCTAACTTTTATCAAATAACCAAGTGAAAGAGATGCCCTTTTGAACCATTAAATATTAATTGAAGATCTGTTTTCGAGACTTTATGAATGCAGAGATATTGTAGAGACACGGCAAGTAAGACCCAAAAGACGAACGGATATGTTCGACAAGCGTCTTGCTGAAATCTGGCATCAAAATTCTTGGTTATTTTGCAATCTTTCTGAATCAGCTCACATCAACGACATTTTAATTATCAATTATGGTCTTCACTTCCGCCATTTTCAACTATTCTTGGCCTACGTTGCGGGCCCTGACGCTGTTACCGACCAATCTATTCCTGGGACTTGGTCCAGCTGTCGACACACTGTCCACTAAGTTCATGATGTCCATCTTGACCATGCGCGACGGTGGAGTAGCACATAGTTTAAAAGCGTCTTTGCTAGTACCTTTAAAATGATATGTATGTTGTAACATTTCGTTATTGTATAGGATACTCATTAAGCTGATCCTTTACTTGAAAAAATTTCAATATTTTTATCGATACCATTTGCTTTACGCTGGCTAATTTCCATCAGAGTAAATGGCGGGCAAAGTGTACGACTCAAACAATGAATCCACGTTGTTTTGATGGCGTTCGGCTTGCGATATCCTGCAAAATTAAAGATACAAATCTCGACCGAGCGTAAATTATTGTTTTTAAACATGATCGAGATTTAAAAGGGGTGATTGTTGTTAAAAATTCAACATTGTGGCCTTCATAATACAAGTTGTGTAGACGAGTGATGACTTTTGAGGCTCGTCTAGATCACGCAAAATTTGCCTAATTCTTATATTTTACTTTGCTTCTCCTTCGTCTCCAAGTTTTAGTGTTATAAAATGACTTCCCGAAAAGAAATGGTCACCCTGTATTTCGGAGGGAACCAAATGGATACTATGTGCCCAAAGTACAGCTAAAGGTAGTGCAGATAAAGTAATATGGAATAAGTCTATGAACTGCAGTATTTTGCACATTTATGACTGAAAGGTCGTATATCTTTCTAAATGTTTTTTCTGCAAGATACGGTGTGATCCTAGACATCTCTCGTTTTTGTGAAGCAGCCAAAATGTGATTCAATGTTCGTATTCAGCAAGCAAGGCGTGGGATTAGTCCGTACAGTCTCTGGTTCCCGGTGGAAGTGGCTTTGAGCCAGTGTAGCTTAAGGTTTTGAACTTTAAAGGCAAAAAAATCTCTGCTGGATAAGGGAGGTAGAAATGATAACTGATGCAACCTTGATCATGAGTATGCGGTTTTTCTTGGCATTTTCTCTCTCTTATCTGGAAGGCCAGGTCAAAAGCTAGACACTAGACTATTCACAAGCGATTTTTTACCTGAAAACACATTAATGAGCATTTAAGAGGAACGTTCATTCGGTCAAAAATATGAATTCGGCCAGTACTCACGCTTTTATAAACTCAAAAATGTAGACATCACCTTCGTGTTCACAATTTTTTTGCCAATAGGGTCAATGTTCTTCATTAAAAGCGCGGTCGGGTGGTTCTTACCATTGACGGCATAAGGGCAGCCTTGGCTCGCGTTCATCTTTAAAAAGTGCTGTTAATTAAGATAAGAAAACGAGTCAAACTGTTCGTTTGAAGGAATAAAAGCAGCATCACATGTCTGGTATGCCATAAATCCATTTTGTGTACTATAGGGACTCAGATTAGTGGTGATCCTGGCCCGCTGAATTAAGCCTACTTCTAATGCACGTAGCACTACTTGGTAATGCCACAACTGTTGCGTCATCCGCGGTAAGCACAGACACATCGTATGTGCGTGTCTCAAAGGGGCCCGACAAGAAGTGCTCATCAAATCCAAGGGCTTGAAAGGATCGCTGGCAAAATCCATAGTCTTCCGGTGCCTGATCGCGCTGGCCACGAGTAAAAAAAAGCCGCTTGCTGGTAAACAACTTAGTCCAGTGATACACAGAACTTAGTTGGCCACCAAGAGCCTGACACATTCCAAAAGAAATCCCATCAGCTGTAGACTCTTGGTTGTACAAGCAAGTGTGTGATAGTATGGAAACATATTACAAGTACTGGTAAATTTTGGCGCGCTAAAAGTGTAGCCCAATGGGAAACGATTATGACGACTCAAGACGTGTTGTCTGGTCCTTTTGAATCGAGAACCGGCAAGGAGTAATTTTCAGTTCAACAATTTTTTTAAGGCATATGGAGTTGTGGGGAGTCAGAATTTAAAAAACGCAATTTTTTTTGTCGAACGGGCCTTGGATCAATCGGTGAGGCTATGCCAGATTTGCTAGCCACACATCTCGCACGACAGAAGTATGATGAGCTCTGTTTCTACCCCTGTTTGCGTACACCAATTTTGAAGCCTGGTCAGAAGGTATCGAAGTGCGGATACCTCTTCAAAAGCAGACGTTAACAAGGCGTTCCTTTTGACTAAGATTCGCTAGCAGCACCAGCCATCATAGGCAAGATTAAGATTGCATTCAATATAATGCTAACACTGTTTACATATGGATGGCAAAATACCACCAACTACGATAAACACATTTTCGTGAGTGAAAAATATAAATCCACGAGATGATTGTTCTACCAGCTGCGGGTAGGAAAAATCCACAATCAAGTAACACTCGTTCGCAAGACACAGATGATAAAATATGATCAAATGCGTAGCACCAAGAGATAATCATAAAGATCTGCTACAATATCATCGCAATGCAACACGAATCCGATCCCTCCCTTCACGAACGACTTCGTAGTTGAAGAGAAGATCTTATCAAAAAAATCATTATTGCTGAACTGGTCGCTGTTTCATAGCAGTAGCACTCCAAATAACAGAGTTTTCGGGGCTACCGAATGTCGAAAAACTCGAAGTCACTGAGATCTTAGAGATATCTCGGAAAATGTTGTCCACCCAATGGCTTAAGGATGACTATACTCCCTTTATTATGGGAAATGATATCTTGGATCAGCGCTATACAAAGCATTCGTTGCGTCAGAGTTGATACCGAGATCAATCTCAAACGTGTACACATGGAAGCGCGGAAGTTGCTGCTTCCCTCGGAGAGTGTGTTGTGCCGGAATGATCGTATGTCTACGGGCTTTCCCCGCTACACTAAGCTCGTTTGTCATGTTCAAAGGCCGTAGACTCGCTAATCTTTCATTTTTCTATACAACGAACCAGCTCAATAGTAACGAATATAGACAAAGAAAAGCCAAGTGGGCAAATTATCTGAAAGTCATTCTTCGAGTTTCCAGCAGCGGAACAGAGATTCACCAAAATGCAAAAGTACTAAATAACAGACCAACTGAAGGAGTTCCAGATGTTTGTACAAAACTAACGTAAAGCCACACTACTCAACCACTAGACGCTTAGTTCGTGCTGAAAGACTACCATACACTATGTGGCTCGTACCAATAAGCAAAGGGTGATTCGCTTTTCATCATATGATCACGAGCACCCTTTCGTTTAAATCTTGGACTTGACACGACAAGAGCTACTATGTAACACAGTAGTGAAGGAAGCTTCTTTAAAGTTGGGTTTTGGACGCAGCTTAGGCGGCGAGCGGGGTGAAGTCGGTGGTGGAGGAGGAGTGTTAGTTGCTTAGATCAAATGAAGCAGTGATATTCGATGGAGAGCTCTTACGGATTCTTGTCTTCCTATAGTCTGACTATGGCTCTCAGCCACCTACGGCTACCATCCTAAACAACAATCATACTTCTTTTCTCCATTTAGCTTTATTCGCATCCTCGATTGTTTCTAATCAATAAGGTCTTTAACATTCAACAATTATTAATATGGCGTAATGTTCGCTACTGGCAAACATGTCACTGACAACGGTTGCGTTACAGATAAAAACTAGTGCAAATTATTTCGCTTGCTTAGGTTTTGCGCGACAATTGTTCACAAAACTACTCACCTCCTCTGCCGCGATGACAAAATCGTCAAGGCTGACAAAGAATTTGCATTAATCAAAAATTTGATTAAGTGACATACAACGAGCCCCTTATACCGACTAATCGCCCCCGGAATGGCAATGAACAACTTTTTCATCTTGAGCGAATACTTTCAACGGTAGGATCAATCGTGTGACGCTCTGATGAGCCTTTCAGTGTCACCGACCATCCGTCGTGAGCGGTATATCTAAGTATGTCAATTAACCTAGATGCAGGTCATGCTTTTAAGATATACGTCTTGTCTTAGAATAGGTAATTACGCAGATGGCGTTGCACAATTTAGCGCATGATAAACAAAATTCAGTCGCTTTATAAGTTTGACTTGAAGCACAGGAGGTCGGTGACGATTGAGAAGGCTTTGACGTCTGCATTTATGGACTTGCATTGCCTGCGTGGCGATAAGGGATTAAATGAACAATTTAAATTGAAGCAATGTTCTAGATACGCACAGTCGTGTTGAGTCTACCCCTTACGCAATTATTCTTTAAATGTCTCACTGAAAGCGCGAAATTAAAATATACACAAAACAAGCGCGCGAGCTTGGAAAATACATCTTCTGCGCATCCGAATAGCCAGCTATGGGGTTCTGCGCTGGCAAACTGGGTGTGCGTAGAGTTTTTTTAAAAACTTCTAAGCTTATGTATGAGATCCCCGAAAGATGCGTTAGAGGTGCCTCACGACAATTCCATAAAAGTATACAATAAGTATAGCGAATTTCTGGTCTCGCTGATTTACTAAAGCCGATACATCAACCCGAACTTGTATGCTGAAAGCTAGCTTTTCTAGTTAAAGAGGACAGTATACGGCGGATTTTCGAGCGTAACAGGCATACTGTCGGTATTTGCACTGATATGCCTGCAGGGGATCCTCAAAAAGTTATCTAAGAAAAAAAGCTTTGTCATAGATGCGGCAACCAATAAAGTTGCTTATGCGAGATTGAAAATAGGAATAAAACGCACGAATACTAAATTAAATCAAATGGTCATTTGGCTATAATTTGTTGCTACTTTAATATTTAAGACCCTTCGTCCGGCGCAAGTAATAGAAGAAGACTTTCATTATTACTTGAAGTCCGACCGTCTATACTTAGCAGTTGTCGCAGCCAAACGCGTTGTCCTACTCCTTAAGCCCATGTTTGATTGTAGCTGTCATACCAGATGTTATACAAAGTAGCTTAGTATTTACGGCTTCAAAGCGTTTTCAACACCGCCTCGGCTTGCCTCAGCTTCTTCAAAATCTGCAAGATCCTATTGATTGCTTATCCTTTATGTCCATCATTTTTTTAAGATTATATCGTGCGAGACAGACCCTCTTTCTTGCGCTCAAAAGCTAGTCCCTTATAAAATATTTGTGATAGAGGGATCAATTCTCGATGCCCTCTTCGTGGAACCACCTGTAAATATATATCACATCTCATGCTCCTTAATTTATCTTTTTGTAGCATTTTGTCAACGGAAACTCCATTTGTCGATTCGATCCTAGCAATACGATAAAGGATCCCTGCGTCTTTACTTAACTGACTAATGCAATCTCTTTCCTAGGATCGTTTGGCTTAAGTCTTTTACCACTGGGGCTATCAGAGTTTTTTCTGTTCAATCCCAGGCTATGCTTGTAGAGCATGAACACCGTATTGGATAACGCTTGCTTGACAGCAGAAAGGAGTACCGGGGTGCATCAAAGCCACATGGTATCTTTCACGGAGGATGCTTGCAGAAAAATAGCAATCTCTCGGTGAACAATTCCACGTCTTGAATGCTCAGAAAATTGTACCAAACAGACCGGTATTTTAACCAGAATGTATCCTTTATAAGCACAAAATTCGACTCAGTAATTTCGGCAAGCTCTGTATCCCTTTTAAATTATTCGATTGGCCGCCAGATTATATTTCTAACATCAAAATGTATACTTTGGAAGAAAAAAAAACGTGGGCCATAGTTTAAGTGTATCTGCTCAAAATAGGCAAGGACATTTTGACAATTGTAAAAATGTATATAGACACTACGAAAGATTCAGTGGCAGGGATGATTTGATAGTTGTAAAAAAATAAATTTTTATCTGATCTCTAACGGTTATGAAATGACATGGCTTTACATGCACGATTAGCCTGTCAAAAGCAATGTTGACGCGCTCAACGCGTACGCGGATTGTCTGAAAACACATCGATTTTTAAATTAAGACAATCAAAAAAGCTTTTTAAGGATCTCTATATATAGTTTTCTTTGTGCTTAATCTTGTAAAAAAGGCGTTGATCATAAGGCGGCTGGAAATGGGCAACATAAACACCATCACACTAGCCATAAGCTGAGGACCGATTTACATATGAGGCTGTGTACTTCCGGCAGCCGGTCGAATCTTTCGATTATTGCAAAAACTGACGTAGATTGTCCAGTTTCTTTCTAATATGCGGCAAGCGAACCAGCCGTGAAATTTTCTGTCACGTGGCCAAAAAAGCCTATGTCCTCTTAAACGGTTTCCAGGGAAGTAAATTCTTTGCGAACAAACTGTTACCCGACAGTACACAATGATGTCTTAAGTCGCAAAAGGTGCCCTTCATGCAGAATGCGTAATATTGAAGAAGAAGCGGCCTTCTCCGAATCTCTTGACCAATAGCGGTCTACTACAGCACTTTGCTAAACGCTGTTCCACAATTCAAAAGATATTCGGCCGATGTCTATTGCAGACCATTTCTAACAGATGGTTAAATAGCGAGACTAAATTGTATGGTCAAAAACACACTTCGCACTCAGCAAGCCAAACGCAGAGTTCGTGGACTGACAAGCAATACGCGGTTGACTTTGCACTAAGCAACGCGATCCACGCGTCAGCAGGATCACATCCTTTATCTAAATGCGCTGCGACATTCACAACTTTCGCTTTTTGTTTGAGCACAAAGGTAGTCGAAGAAGAATCAAAAGCATCTTTTTTACTATTCTGATCTAAAGCCTAAATTTCTCACAAAATCAATAGCCTTCACAAATAGTTGGCTTGACTCAATCGACTAAAAATAGATTGCCTAAGATGAGAAACGGATACAAACATTAGAGTGGAAGCTCAATTCTTTTTACATATCGATATGGATGTTAAATAAATTTATTACTCAAGTGAGTAAATTCAGCGTCAACGAACAAAAGTAAATGTCATGTCACCGAAACTTTCATGGTACCGAAAGACGTGGATCAGTCTTTTCATCGAGCTCAGATGTCATATACGCACTTAACTTCTTTTGCAGGACGTAACGTAATCCTTGGAGCACATGACCTCAGTCCTTATGTGTACTCAGCAAATATTCGAAGTGCTTGATCCTGTTAGCAAGACAAGTACGGGTGAGTAAAATATAGTCAAGCGTCTTAATGACATCAATCCTACATCGGTGAAAAAGCAAGTCAAAGACTTTGTGTCAAAAAGGCTAAGTACGTGCCACGACTTACAATATAAACAAATCAAATTTCAAGTTGAAGGTATAAAATCATAATGTGCTAGAAATAACTACAAATGCCTTTTCTTAAGTCTTAAGATTTAGATGCGCCCTCATTTCGTTAGTATATTTGGGGCCGTAGTAAAAAAAAACTTAACATATACGCTCGATATATGCGAAGATAATCAGTGTTCGATGTTGACTAATTCAAGCTGTACTAACTTGTGTCAATTTTACATGGAAGCGGTGGCGCCGAATCACCCGCAAAACCAAAAAACTTGATCTATCAGCTTGTCTAAAGTCTGATAATGGGCACGTAGTACTACAAGCTCTGCCCCGAAGAGCTTGAATCAAGAAACTTGCTCACGGATCGATGCGACTCCATATTCCAGGCTTAAGACCTAGTCAGCCAAAGTCTAATAATTGCGGAGGTGCGGTACCTAGCTTTTTCGTGGCCGAGTTGGTCGAGATTATCGGCGTTACGGCTCGTAAATTTCTGATGTGCTTTTGCTAGACGCCGATTGCAAGCGACATCAAAGCAAAGATCACATAATGTGATCTGTCATCGTTCTTCTCCCCTATTCTTGTCAGGATGGTTAACGCCAGTACTGCACAGAGAGTATTTTTGCGCGTCATCGCCGCGAGGACCAAACCTCGTACCTTGTAGAGTAGGAAAATCTGAGACATTTTGAGTGTTTGAGGCTCCAGCTCGGCAGAACCCTCGGACGCTTGAAGCGTTTTGTTTATTGTAAGCAGCGCTTTGTCAAGGGCATATTGCCGACCACTGAAACAGAATGCGTTAAAAGCATCAAACAAAGCCCATCTCGACGTCCTTAGTTACCGAAAGCAGTGCGCACCAAGGGTCGTAGGAGGACAGACCACTGGTAATCGTCGACAAGATTTCAGCCCAGCGAGCTAGTACCGAAGGTGCTGCTTCACTCGCCTTTCCAAACCGTATAGCAAATGTAGAGAGTCTAGTACTTCATCGGTATTATTTTTCGTTGTGAAGCGTGACCCCCTACTAGCTCTTTCTGATCCACCAAGCGTTCGATCCTTTCCTGAACGAGCTAAGTCAGCTGTATCATCTGTAAAGCTTTTACGACTCGCATTTTGTCTATGATGCAGCCTCAAGAAACCGTCAGTATGATCTGACCAGGTGCTAGCTCTGCAAAACATTCAAGACTACAGCTGCAATATATTATGGCGAAAGGGGTGAATGCGAAGTGCGAGCCCTTCTTGTAAGTTTTTGTCTCGTTCGACCGAGACAAATTATCAAGGGGAGGCTTTCGTAGTGCTTTGCATGCGCCACGCTCACCTGGGCAACACACAATGGCAAGCGTCGAACGGCGTGCTATTGAAAGCAATCAGCGTATTTGTTGCGCACCTGTATCCGTGCTATGATTTATGGTTTGTGCCGTTTGTGCCGAAGTGTATAGACAATCTTGTCGATGAGGCTCAAAGAATTGTAACGAAGTAATAAAATGCTCGGATTTAAGTTGTTGAGGCTCATACCTGACGAGCCGACTGCAAGAGTCTGCGCAGCGGTGCCAGGCAACATGGGTGTCTATGGCATAAGATTTACAGCCTCAACAAACGCTCCATCTCAGGTACATACAATTGTAGAGGCTAGGTAGTTGGTATCGCCCTTTTTCTTGTGCAGATAACCGACCTCATTTGGTATATCATTAGACTAAAGGCTTGGTGTAGACAATTCAATTTGTGCTCGTGATACTCAAGTTTCATGTACCACTCAAAAATGATGAGAGCTTATCAATCACGGTGTACCTAGTAAAAAGCAGTTTTCTGTTTGCACTTCGCTACAGTTTTAGCTAAGTCGTTACAAAATTAAACGAATGACAGCGCATTGCCTCCATGTGAACGCTTGGGCTCAACAATATCAAGTTGGCCTTGTCACAAGATCGCAAATCTTAAAACGAGGCACTTAAATTATTCCTCGAGAATGTATTTACCCTCACTTAAAGGTGAGTGCTTGAAGACGTCTATCGACTCTTTTAAAGAGAAGGTTCTGATGAGGAAGGTTTACTTAGGAGCGCGAAGAGATCCTGCCAGTAATATTGTGGCTCTCAATCTCCCTCTTTCAAGACCGTACTGCACAACTAATGGGTTCTCGGCCCACCCTGTCAAGTGTTCGATACCGACAAGGTTATGCGATACGTCTTTTGGCTTTAAAAGTGGGGTTGAATACGTGCGTTTAAAAGTGTCCATTTTAGGAAAAAAACACAAGTTAGCAAGCGATCAATCTCGTGGAGGAAAAACGGAAATATAATAGTGAGGGCAGGTCTCTTACAGCGCATAGTTGCTCATCGGGGCCTTGCTCGTTGAATAAGGACAAATTTTCTTTAATTTAAATTCCGAGGTTCCAAGTGTACTCAAGCTTTTTGAGGCACTTTTGGGCTAAGGAGCTTGCAGTAAAGTGCCTGTACAAAATATATATCTGTGGATTTTCTTTCATATGCGAACATGAACCGGACCACTTCGTAGCGTGTTAAACTACGAAGTCACACAGCGCCTTTCACCAAAGGTGCACGTAGAAATGCAGAAGTTAAAAGACCCTCGGTCTTGAAAAATTGAAGTGTTAAATTAATACAGTCAAATATCAAATATAATTAATCAAACATTTCCCAACGATGAGTTACTCAAGCAGCGGCCGAGGTTGCTAACGCCGCTCTGGCAGACATTTTATGCTTCTGACACAACAATATAAATGCTGATAGGGTTCGAAAGCTATCATTCTTCTGAGACTTTCTTTGTGAGCTAATGCAGCCACGAGGTTCCAGCTTGATCATCGTTGAACAACCCGGCCGATTTGCTCATTTTAAAAAAAATCAAAGAGTTATGCATAGCTCTGAAAGATCTCTTATTCGATGTGGAGTCAAATTCTAGTTTTCCATAATGCCTTCCTTTCCTCTACCCTTAAGACCTTTTCCACCTCTAAGCTCAAAGGCTCCGCATGCAATTTGAGCGGCAAATTTAAAGTAACTTGCCTATCAAAGAACCTTTAACTCAGTCACAATAAAGAAAAGTGTGCATACCGATGGCCCTCCCTCGTCTGGTAATTCTCTGCATCAGGATGCTTAAACTGGTAAACAGCATCGCAAGAGCTTTTGAAAACGCGTGGCTTTTCTTATGAAGCGGAGAAAGCTTAAGCTCACGACGATGTTGCCGAAAAGGCTTAATCGTAAAACTATTAAGCTTGTCATCAAACTTCGAACCTTTCGAGATATAGCCTTCTCGGCGTTGTACAATCGCTTCACATAAAATTAAGAAGCCCATAGCGATTCCAGGTGCAAGACCCGACATTTCTGATAATCTCACCAGCGCTGAAAGAAGCAGATGACGTCAAAGGTGCACGCCAACGGCACATTCTGCATTTGATTTTAATGATTTAATCTATTACGAGCGCAAGCTTTTGTCCAATGAGGGTCCATCCTACGGGTCCTGCAAGAACGAGTTGACCCTTTCGGATAGGTGCTACCTGACTGCTATAGGCCGTGACACCGAGCAGTACGCTTATTTACTTTGCGCGCCGCCTGGGCTCTCCGGAGGCTACTTCTCTCCTGGTGTTTCCAAAGTGCTATTTGACTGAGAACAAGCCATCACTCCAGCGCAATCTAATGGTGACTATGAGCGCTCTTTTAGCATGCATTAGTGCCGCTTTGGCTCTACCTGGTGTCATCAAAAGCCAGAAGACAATCAAATTTTGTTCGCAGTCTGGGTACTTGTCACCTTAATGCGGTATATAGTAAATCTGCGTAGCTGCGGGAAGTAGAAAATGTACGCACTATTGTAGATTCAGTGCAATAGCGTCTCGGTAACACTTTATCATCACTTGACATACTTTTTATGAAGCTCAACGCGTCCAAAATACCGGTAGCCACCATGCTCGTGTTGTCATCTCGCCTCTTTGTCAGATGTGAGACTTTATAAAGAATTGTCTGCTTGTTCTCTCCCACATCGACTCTATTCATATTCACAGTTTTAATACTTTAACTTAGAGTTAAAAGATGTGGGTAATCGATACTATTGATAGCAGCATCTTTACTGCCATGTGGGAATCGCCAAGAAGCTGGTTCACGATGGGCTCGGTATAAACGCGGCTTCAAGGCTGTACAAAGCTTTCTTTGTCCGTGTTACTTTTCATTAGTAATATTGGCACCGAAAAGCTCGACGCTTTTCAGTTTACAATCTGCTTAGAGCGTCAAACACCGCCAGCGCTCGACTGTTAGTGCTATGGTCTTCTCCACTCCAATGCTTGGCGTTGCGGCTTTTGCATTAACTTACCTCGTGGCCCCTACCACCGCTGCCGACGCACCTCTTCCTTGGGACGGTCGTGGAGTTGGCCTGACTGTCGAGACGCTCAAGGACAAGTACTTGACGCACATTTTAACCATGCGAAACGGTGCGGAGAATGGCAAGCCGTCGGATTATGTGACGATTACCCAAGATGCTCGCCCCTCGTACAATGAAGACACGGCCGTGATTCAAATTGGTGTGGACGGAGATGCAATGTTTCAAAAACAGACCAACTTTCGTCGCTCGGAATTGGTGCAAAACATTGCCAACAATGCAGAAGGAGTGACGTTTTTCCGCACCAGTGTCATGAAAGAAGAGGCATTTTTAAACCCGTACGCTTGGCAAATCATCTTTCCCGAGTCGCACTTGTTTGAGATTCGTGTCGACGCTACAGCAAAGCCTCCCAAGATCATTTACCTCACTGGCGGCACCATCGATCCCAAGTGGGAGACTGAGTTCGTGCCTGGTACTTGGTACAACTTTGGCATTGGCATCAAGGCGGGTTCGGGAAGCGGCTGCACGATTGAGTTTTACGTGAGTGAGGGAAGTGCAGACCTGGCCCTTGAAAAAACCGAAGATGTGAGTTCCGCCCTTCCGACCAATTACGAATTCCATTTTGGGGCGTTGACTCTAACGGATGACGGGAGTGCTCCCAAGATGGCCGCGAAGCAAGATATTCTGTCCTACAATGGTGTTTCCGTCACGGCTGAAGTCTCAACTGCCGGAGGTGGATCGTCAGGTGGTACTGGAAAAAAAGCATCCTCGACTCCGACTGCGGGTTCCAGCGATGCCGGAAGTTCTTCCACGACGCCGACTGCAGCAACTCCTCCCGCCGATGCTGGAAGCCCTTCCTCGACTTCGACGACGGAGCCACCCGCAACTCCTGCTGCTGAAGCTGACACCCCTTCAATGAACGAAGAAGAGCCTGCCAGCGGGCCGGCGCCCGCTAAGGGCAGCTGTGCTCGACGCCGTTAAGGCGATGCCTCGCTCCTGAAATACAGTGTGGCTATAATCGCAGCAAAAAAAATGATGAATCCGTTTTGTTTAAGTAAATTTTATGTTACATCTTGTAAAAGGGGTACAGGCTAGTTTTTACATTTCAATGAGGGGGATTTGTCACAACTATTCGTCGCTCAGTACATTTTCGCAGCGCTTCAAAACGTCGCTGCCTTGTGCCACGTAATGCGCAAGGCTTGAATACAGTGTACAACCACCAGCGATCAACGTACGCAATAGGCTAAAGATGCGGCTACCGAGCTACCATGTCGCTGTTTATAAAAATGTTTCGCCGTCGATACGTAGCTTTTATATTGATAAAATCAGAAATCACCGATACCGATATAATAGCCGGTATTAATCTTGAACTTTCATCATAGGCGAAGTAGTAATTACAATCTCATTCTGCGCATTTGATAGAAAGTTAATAGTAATAATAATAAGTGTTATATATCTAACTCTTGTGACCAAAGTGTGACAATATCACAAAACGGTATCTTTTACGTCATTGCATAATCTCAAGCTTCACTGTTGTTATCGACGCTGGGCTGATCCGCCATCAACGTGGCAGATGTCCACTTGTGACGAGTTAGAGCCATCTCAATCCTTTTTAGACGTTTAATTATACTCATCAGCTGGACAGGCTTGGCTGGCAAAGTCCAAGCGTCGGTCGGATCGCTTTGCAACGTTGCGAGCTGCTGTTGTACCACGAGCACCATCGCACTTTGTTGCATCAGCTCAGCCACGATCTTCTGTAGCTTTGCAGCCTGGGCAACGACGTCACGCTCTTTTTCGTGGCCTTCTCGACTCCTTCGCTTTTGCATTCGCTCGTTCTTTTTCATCAACTTTTCGCGAATGATCAACACTTTGAGCACTTTCACACTCGTGTCCAGCACCTCGTCGTACTTTTCACGACGATGTCGCTTCTCGAGCGCCCATTTTGCTTGTTCGAACTCGACCTGCTCGTGATCGCAAGCCACTTGTTGCTGTACATCTTGGACCCGACCTTCCAGTAGTCCGAGTTTCTGGCGGTACGTTTCCATCGTGTGACTCAAGTTTTCACTAGATTCGCAACAATATTTGGAGGACTCAAAGTCTTCAAGCAACATTGATAAGCGAGCGTCAAGTTCATTCGCACGCTGCATTTGCTCCGTCAGTGCTACTTCACATCGTAAAGCGTGCAAATCTGACGACTTTGCACGAGCCGCGAGGTGAGAGAGTTGTGTCTGAAATCCATCGATAGTGTCGATCGTTTCGGTGGCGGCATCTGACCCTACCGGTCGAGCATGGACTGCTGCTGCGCTTTTAGTAAGCTGAGATGATAAAACTGATATGTGGTCTCGCAGAGTTTCGGTAGCACAATTCGCACGCTCAAGCTTCTGCGTAATGCTACTCGTGTAGTCCTCATAAGTCACTGAATGAAGTAAAGATGGTCAGAAAAAGGCAGACGATTGATAGGAGTCGTACGAAGGAATGCACTCACTCTGTCGTTGATTTGCCTCAAGCACAAGTCGTTCTTGCGCCAATCTATGCAAAGCCTCGCCAGTTTCCATTCTAGCAAAGCACTCGTCTTCAAAATTTGAAAAAGCTTCCGTCAATTGACGTTTCTCTTCAAAGGTTTTCTCTCTCCATGATACGAGAGCATCATCCCATAAATCCACAAGCTCCTCCACTTTTTCCGGAACTAGCTGCAACGTCGTTGCATTGTTATTTTCCTCAAGCGACACCCCCGTTGCGGCTGCAGCAGTGCATTCTAGTACATTGGCGGCCTCGTCATTCACAACATCGACAAGTACGTCGGTAATGTCATGGATGGCGCGCACTAGAGCCTTACAAACAACTCGATTCGCACGTGCCTGTTTTTCCATATCTTGATTTACCCACTCGAGTTCCTTTTGCTTATCCTTCTTGTCTGCATTTCTTTCATCGACTACATCAAGCCCTTCTCCTTTCGAGGCTAAACCAAAATAGTCATGAAATCAACGTCAGTCGCTGCAATTCCTCTTCACTTGGTACATTTGCTCTTACGTGAGTGTAATACGGAGTTCGATGCGAATGATGTATCGTGTGACTCGGTTGACTCTACCTCTTTCAGCACTTCAGCCACGTGGTCTTCGTCCACATTCCGTTCAGGCGTTAAGAGCACTGTTGGTGGTAATCGCCACGCTTTTTCACTCAGTGCCTCGTCGTGATCGCACACAGATTGCCGTCTCTTTCGAACACTCTGAATGGCAGCTTGTAGCTGGTCCGCAGTCTGCTGCAGTCGCTTCGAGACGACAGGATCACGTCGCATCGCTCGCTGACTCAGTCAGTCCTACGACGGGTCACGTTCTAACGGATCGACGCGTTGATTGGCTGTTATAGTTGAAGTGAGTGGCCCTCTCAAACGTTATATATTCTAGTTTCTAACTGACTCTTCGCATTCACACAATAATGTCGTCGGAGCTGCTGGAGCGCGTAGAGAAATGGGCGACTGAGACGCCAAACAAGGTGAGTAAAGGTCTCAAAATTACTTTATTATATGCTGGAGCAGATGGCTATCCATGTGCAACGAGTTGGGGTTCACATTGGCTCTCAAACTTGAGCTATTGTCGATCATTTGCCCTCAAGTTGCTCAATAAATGTATTCTTTTTGCTTTGTAGACAATGCTGTCATTTGTGGATGAGAAAGGTATCGTGACATCTTCAGTTACCTGCATGGTAAGCAGCATTTCGTACCAGATGCATCGCGCCTTGTGCAAAGGAAGCTGCTGTCGACTAATGTTGTGGTTGCTGTTGATGTCGCTCTAGGAGCTCAATACACGCATGCAGAACCTCGCAAGTCTCCTCATTGCACCAATGTATCAACACAGCAAAGGGTACGTGCGAAATGGTGCTGCTTTTGATACCACTAGGTGCGAGAAATGACCTTCGTAATACAGTTTGGGCCTCAAACAGGGAGATCGAGTGCTGGTAGTGTACCCGCCAGGGCTAGACTTTATCGTCGCGTTTCTTGCTTGCTTAAAGGCTGGAGTCATTGCTGTACCCGTATACCCGCCTGACCCACGCAAGCTGAAAAAAGACATTAGTATGTTCGTGACAGTGACGCAGAATTGCCACGCAAAAACAGCGCTGACGTGCTCAACGTACTACAATGTCAAGAAAATTGCGTTAATAAAGGAAAAGTTTACATTCTCGGGTGCTGCTAAATGGCCAGAGCATTTAAATTGGGTCGTTACGGACAATCTGGTCGACACGAAGGAAATGGACCCAGCTAAACACTGGATGACGCAGTCGCCATCTGCTGAAACCACGGCTTTTTTACAATATACTTCGGGCTCAACGTCTGTGCCTAAGGGCGTGGTTCTTACGCATGCGAATTTAAATCACAATTTGCGCACGATAAGCTCAGCGCTTCATGCAGGGCGAGATACAGTAGTCGTATCGTGGTTGCCGCAATACCACGACATGGGCCTTATTGGTGCTTACCTCGGTACTATCTTTAATGGTGGAACGGGTGTGTATTTATCGCCCTTTAGTTTCATTCGAGACCCATGCTTGTGGTTGCGACTGGTTTCAAAGTACCGTGCGACACACCTCCAGGCCCCAAACTTTGCGTACTCTCTTCTCGCGCGAAAGAGTGATCGACTTACTGCTGGTCTGGCCACTGGTCAACATGTGGATCTTTCGAGCGTGCGGCATATGATCAATGGTGCTGAACCGATCCAAGGTGAGGCAATGGACAGCTTTTATCGGGCGTTCACACCTTTTGGGCTCTCTGAAGGTGTCGTGAAACCTACGTACGGTCTTGCAGAGCATACCGTGTACGTTTGCGGGAGTGGCAAGCAACGACTGTGGGTCGACAAACAGGCTTTGGAAACTCATCGTGTCTTTCAAGTCGTTGACCAGTCAGCTCTAGCTCATTCAGTGAAAGAGATGATTGGCTGCGGTGTGCCTTCGAGAAAAGATCATGGCATTGATGTTCGTATTGTCGATCCCGACCGAAAGGAGGAAAAATTGGAGGGAGAGGTTGGTGAAATCTGGATCTCGAGTGCATCGAAAGCGCAAGGCTATTACGGTGACGAGATGCACGAAGTTTCTGCCCAGGCGTTTCAAGCCAAGGTCGTCGGCGATACCGACGGTAGCCTTTTTTTACGGACGGGGGATTTAGGAGTCTTTTACAACCACGAGCTTTTTGTTTGTGGTCGCACGAAGGATTTGATCATTATTCGCGGTCGGAACCATTATCCACAAGATTTAGAGGCCACTGCCGAGGTTTACGAAGACATACGTCCTGGGTGTTGTGCGGTATTTTCCTATGCAGCTGGCGGCAATGAAGACGACGAGCTTTTGGCCTTGATCGCGGAGCTGCGGGATCCTTTAATTACCAGCAAAGCAAGTTTATGTGGCAAAATCCGCAGTGCCATTGCGCGCGAGCACGGCGTCAAAGTAACGTTGGTCGTGTTGTTGGCACCTCGATCGATCCCCAAGACAACGAGTGGCAAGATTGCGCGATCAAAATGCAAACAAGCTTTTCAAGAGAAACGATTGGACGAGCTCTATCGCAATGAAGACATGGTTGCGGATCTTGCGGTGGACGACGGATGCGATGAAGCGGTAGCAGGCGAGACGATGGACCGAAATGTCAAGGATTCTCATGTACCTTCTACCAATCGTAGTACCAAGTCCACTGTGATCACGGGGGTGCCGCCCGATCAAATTTTCACATTTTTAGTCGACGAACTTGCCCGCACGCTTGGTGTAAATACATCACAGATTAACAATGACACGCCACTTCAAGAACTGGGGCTGGATTCCATGGCTTTGACTCAGCTTCAAGGTGTCATCTCGCAAAAGTACCAGGTTCATGTTGAAGAGGAATTGCTGTATGGTGAGGCGACGACGCTTGCGAGCCTTCACGCTGGCCTCTGTGGCGAAGCATCGGGTTACAAGACAGGAGGTAGCAGTGCCTCGCAGCAAAAATTGTGCTGCGGATGCTTTGCATGTTAACTACGAATTCGTAGCTGGAATATGAATTTGTATGTAATCATCAGCATATTCTAACCTCTGACTCATTGGTGTAATATTTATACGGGTAATACATTTTTTATAGGAGTCGCCGGATTAAAAAGCATAGTAATAGTACTATCCGCAACGTCGCAGAGTATTGATAATTAGACCCAATGTGACGTTTCCGCTCAATCAATGTACTCAATCGAAGTCGATGCTGAAGTCAGTGCGAGTGCATTTGTGCCCTCTAAACTCTGTGATGGCGACATCTGCTCAACGTACCGTAGCTGTTGTGCGCCACCAAGAGCTTGCTGCTGTTTCATGATCTTCTTGCCCTCAATAAACATTGAACGGAGCAACGCTTGTTGCGCCGCAATTTGTTCTTCCATTTTACTAAAAGACGTTGGCAACGGAGTAATCATCTCCACACCGTCAGGTTCTTCAAGCAGTACATCTGCGTCGCCGACCGTATTTTCCTTGTGACTCATCACGTCCGTACTCCCTCGATCACTCTGTGAACTGACGCTTGTCGAGCCACCCGAGGCATCGGAGTTGTGCCGCCGTCGATCGTTGGAGCCTCGCCACTTCGAGTGGAGTACACCGACATCCAGTGTTCTACTGCTTCCGACCGATTTCAAGGTCGAATGAAAGTGTTCCTTTACTTCCTCTAACGGTTTCTCTCGGTTGATCGCAGACAGAACCTTGGTCGACCACCCAGTATACCAGATGCCCGACTTTTCTCCACTCACACTACTGGCTCCTAATGAGCTCGTCGATGACGATGACGATGCACGCGAATAACTTTGATGCAAGTGCGATTCCCTATCACCTAATTGATTCACCACGGAACTTCGAGCGGGTAACCCGTGACCGGGCATCACTTCACTCGCTCTTGCAGAATACAACGTAACTCCACTGCTTTCGTACGCATCATCGAAATCAAAGTCGTTTCCAGCTGCCAAAGCGCTACGACGCTCTTGTCGGGCCTTCTTTATACACTTATGGCAGAATTTTTCTACACTAACGATAAAGCTGCTCCCTGTTTCCGGTAACATACCAGGCGGGAGTTTGCTGGACTGAATCCCGAGCTCCACGGTGCATGCACTGCACATGATTTCAGCACACACGCGGCAATGGTGACGCGAACGCAAGAGATTAAAGCTCTTGAAACAGACCGAACATGCTGACCGTTCGCTATTCGGTACCCAAGCCTTGTCTGTAATCAAGCGGGCTTGGACGAGAAATTTAGCGTCTGCAGCCGAAGAATGATGAAGTGCGACCGTATACAGTGTGGACACGGCACGGTTTGCAAGCCAACTAGGCGTATTGCGATTACCATCAAACCGTTCTTCCAAGATCATCGACACGTCCACTTTACCAGTGGATGGACCCATACTACGGAATAGCCAGATCCATGTCCCCGACGTGCGGATAAAGCCAAAGTTGCGTTCGTTTCCGTTGCAATCCGCCACATCAATGCTTTGCTGGACTCGGACAAGAACCTTTTGTCCTCTGGCACTTTTAATTGTCTTTAAACACTCAATCACAATCGAATCGCGACAGCTAAAGACTGAGTCAAGTGAGCTCTGGAAAGCAAGCCATTTGATCCCTACAAACTGAAACGGATCCTCATGGGAAGGCTTCGCATGCACTTGTAGCACAGCAGAGTCAAGAAAATTGTATTGGTAACAATGTGCCATGTACGCACGCTGGCTTTCTGTCGTACAGCAATTCAGAGCATACTGAATTTCATCCAATGACGTGTCTAATTTTGCACGCATTAACACTTTTCGCTGTATGTTGCTGGTCTCAGTCTCCTTTTGACGGTAAATAGTGCAGTTTTTTTTGTCAAGATGCGGTTTCCAGCTTTCATTGGTATACTGAGGATCCTGTGTAGGATTATCTAGCCACGTCGACGATGCATTCACATGAACTTCCGCAGTTTTCTCAAGTTTTGCCGTTAACGTCTCAAACTGATCGGCCGTCATGTGAACCGTTGGTAAATGCTCGGGATCGAGCGGGAACCGAAAGCTGTCGCCAGAGTCTTTGACGCGGATAATACGGCCCGATTTCATCCATTCCACACCACCACGGGACACCGCGGTCGCATTTCGAGCCTTTGAATCAACGTTCGATCCCGTATTGCTGCCCGTGGAGCTATGGCTGTCCATACTCCCGCTCGTACTACCATAAGGAGCTGCTCGCGACGCAACGATGTCCGAGCTTTGCGATGCGATAGGTTGAAACGTACTCGGTGGCTTAAACGCCGCGAACGTCGTATTGCTGTCACGCTGGCCACGCTGCGAGTTTAGGATGGAAAAGCCACTACTCTTCGAAAGCACAGAAGCACTTCCTACGTGAGGTGAAGACGTAGAGGACTCCCCTGTGCTGGGCAAGGAGCCGACGTTGGACTGCACAGGCCCGCCGCCGAGTCGTGCAGACACGGGGCGCTTGGCCATCTTCGTGCCCGGGACTTGAAAGACGGTAAACCCAACGTCGTTGCTCATAGTGCGGCACTTTGTTGTCTGGGTACGAGTAAGCTTCTTGTCTGGGGACGTGGCAGAGTCGGGAAAGGAGGGACGTACGATGGTACTATGCACTCTGACGACATACACTCGACTGGCTAAAATTTATTTCTAGCTCAGAATTAGAAGATAAGATGCAGAGAACCATGTGATTGGTTGATTTGATTTGGTAAAAAAGACGGCAACGTGGTTGACGATTCTGCTTCAGGGAAAGGGGTCACTTGGACCTCCCATTTGTTTGTGAAGACTTTACGTCGTCACTAGATACTCTGCGATTCAGACAATAGACGATCGCGTCTATAGCAGCTAGCGCATGGCAACAGATGCGAGATCGGTGTCCTCTTTCACATAAAATATAGACATACTAATTTGACGTTAATGTCCGCCAAAAATTGTAAATTGTGACGTCGAAAAAGGGGCTATCAAGCAGAAGTTATAGTACGTGTAATCTTTCTTGACATGGGCATTGTATTGAAAAGAATGACCAGTACTCCGTTTGTTTACGGCATCAGGATTGCACAAGTCCCGCAATTTCGAAACATTGTTGCGACTTTCGCTTTCTCATGATGTCTGGAATTTCGAATATCGTCGTGGCCAATGTATTTTTCTCGCAACGTGACAGTCAGGTTTATAAACAAGCGATTGCAAGTCAGCCGACTACCAACAACACGCCTGACGAAATATCCTAGATGCTTTAGCAAGGCCGTCGCTTCGTACTCTGTGCATCAACGGTGTATAATAAGAGGTGTAGGATGCTAGAAGCTAGACAGCGGGACAGAAAGCGCTATAAATACTACGAGTGTACTTTTTCTACATATCGCAAGGTTGAACCGCCGCACGTCATTGATTTGTATCATCTGCACGCATCGTCATCAGTGCAGAAACCGGCCAGCTATTTTACCAAGTGGACGTTCCTCACACATGATCAAGATTTTAGCCAAGGGATAATTATATACCGGTAAAGTACCGATGCTGCGCTAGATTTTTAATCAAGGTGTTCAATCTGGCAACGTTGCTGATCGCCGTGACACAAGAATGCACACATTGCTTGTGTAAATTTCTTCCGTCCAGTTGCTTGATCCATGCAGGCACTTCTACTTGTGCATATTGCTCATAAAAGGCGACTTGGTCGGCCCAGTGTGCCCGCTGAGCAAATCGCGCTTCTCATCCGCGTACAACGTTGCCAAGGGCAGATGGATTAGCTTCTTGTACTGTGCGGGAAGGGAAGAGTCAGCGTTCGAAAAGTCCATCATGATTGAAAAGGGCAACGAATGACAACTTACCGCCAAAGTGCCATAGACCACCAGAACGAAACCCAGTAGCTCCAGCCTGTCGAGACAATTACACATAAACGCGGCTTGTGAATTCAATCCAAGGCCATGATGCATAGGGCACAGTGTCAACAGACCAGCTGTAGCGCGTCCACTGTTCGCCAGGCGATGTCAAGTCTTGCCACTGGACCACGTAATGAACAAGGAGGCTGAGTATCCAAACACCGAGCGTGCGTAGCGACTATAAAATCAAAGTAGCAATATGTTCACAGAGACAGACGTGGCAAAGCGTTAGTTAGTCAATAGACGAGACGATTGTTCCTTTCGATACGTGCAACTGAACGAACCTCTGCAATGCTACGCATGACTGCTGACAAATGCTTTGTGACGTAATTGCCCGTGACATTAAGCGTGCCAACCGCCACAATAAAGGCTAGAGTGAGCCCTACGAGGATGCGGGCATTCTTTAGCTGCTCAAACGTGTCTATAAAGTCTTCGTGCCAGGTTGTAGCAAACGCCGAGCCCGTAGCAGGCGAAAGTGTGAGAATTGGTATCAATATTATGTAAAACACGAGTCCCCACAATCCTTCAAAGCCCACGAGCAGCATTGGACTCACATTCAGTGCTAGCATCATGTGCTCCTCGATCACAATCTGTAGCGCGCATAGAAGCTGAGCCCCGACAATAAATATCAGCCCCAGCACAGCATTAAACGCATCAATTTCATCGGCTGTCGAAGCAGCAGACTTGTGGCCTACACCGGCATATCCTACGAGAGCCACTGCGAACATGACGAGCCAAATACTCGCATAATGATATCCGTAGAGTTCCTTCCCCATGAGACGCACCGAGAAAAAGGCACTAAAGATAATGATCGAGCCTCTTGCCATTTGAAATACTGACGATGAAATCCACAACAGGCCGACGTTGCACAGCACTGTCTGCAGCAGATCCAGCATCGACGGTAATGCGATCGACGCCATTGTACGCAATGATACGCGTCCTTGTTGGTCATCCTCTCCTCTTAGGAGCCGTGGAGCCAATAGTGGTGAGTGTTCATCAATGTCTCCAACACGGTAAGGTTGTTTTTGGCATTTAAAAGCCTCAGCTTGATTTGCAGCTTCGGAATGATCTGCGTACTTACGCCTAATGGCGACCATATCCTCCGTGGACGGTGCCGTCGCTACATACCGCCGTCCACCCTTTTGCAAACCCAGTAATGGTGTCTCCAAATACCGACGGTGTTGTAAGCTTTGACGTGCATAAAGATAGACGAGGCACAGTGTCATGGCTACCTTCATCTGCAGCACGCCGAACCAGGGCTTGGCGAAAGGACACAGCGTTGTCACCTCTCGTGTATCTGGGTCTATGCACGTAGCCGTGCCATGTGAGCGCACGGCATACTGAGTTTTCATGATCACCGTGCTAAAGGTACCGGACACGAGCATAGCGACAGTTGACAGCGCGCTCTCTTGCTGAAAAGGCTGGCGCATCTTCGATGCCGCCGGATACAAGTAACTTCAACATGAGACAAATAGTACACTCGGATTCATTAGAATAAGACTACTTAAGTAGTAATATTAATATGTAGCATTGTATTCCTTGTGTCTTTTAAAGCTATTGTTTTATTACGGACCGTTCGTGGTATAGTGTTAATGGACAATCAATGTTATCTAGCTAATGGTCCAGTCGCGCCAAATTTTCCTTGTCCATGTAAGAAACTTTTGAGTCGTTTTCCCTGCCGCATTTTATGACCTCGATCAAGCTATGGTGCAGAGATAAGTCCACGTTCTTCATCTTCTCGGGGACCATTGCACATCAGGATTCCACATTGGTCATAACAAGTTCGAAATTGTTTGGAGCAGATGCTGATGTGGTTGGAGCGTCCAAGATCGCAAGTGCTCATATCAAATTGCTTGGTGACTGACAGAATAATCATTCACGGATCAGGTTCACGTCATCGTGTTCTAAGTGAGGCTTGGTGCTGTCTATCTCAAAATGTTTTTGATAAAAATTAATTTGACGCTACATCCTGGTCGCCATGGTCAGGATTGCCTTGTTGCCAGGACCAAATACTTGAACAGAATCAGCTTTGTAGCTTCCTTGCTCAAGAACATGATCAATTTTGTCTCCGTTATTCCATCCGAACGATTTTCGGAAAATGGTTACGCTGCCACCTTGTAGACCAACCCAAAAATCCCGATCGCTCCTGTATATCATTGGGTTTTGACAGGGTCAAAGCCGGGTAAAGCCACCACGGGTACAAACGTCACTTTCGAGCCGAAAATTGCTCTTCCCTCGGAGACGTGGCAATTCATCGTCAGCGCCGAGACAGTGTATCCCATTTCTCCAATTTATTTTTCGTTGATATAAAATTGATCCACAAAGATGTCCGGACAAGATAGCATTGATATCAAGTTGCTTTGGGCTTGACTCGTCAATGGAAGGGCTTCAAAGAGCTAAAAAAGAAATAGACTTGGCTGAATTATTGAAAATTTTAACATCAAAGAGTCATTTTCTTTTCCTTGACATCGACAAGTAAGGGTATGACGTGGCTAGAAAAACCTAGATCGATCGACCAGTCACCCAGTTTTCGCAGCAGTGAGTACTGAAGTACCAGTTAAGGCGGGTACCATGGAAAACAATCGGAGTGCCACGGACTTCGTGGCTGACAAAAAGACCTCGAATGAAGGGATAATTGACCGACCACTGGTCGTTTTGTTACGACAAGTGCGTTCCAATCGGAAACATTTCTAGAAGTGTCAAATGTACTGAACCTTGAAGAATTCAAAGCTACTAACCGGCATTCATTCAGAAACGACTATTCACTTGAGACACAGGGTCAGTTGACGTTAAAACGAGAAGCAACGACATATGTTGCCGCTTCACCGTCTTTCAATCTTAAAGGAGATAAAAGCGGAAATAGTGACCGAGATTATGCCGGCCTACCCGGCTTCTTACTGACCACGCGGCATTTGACTGACCCATGATTTTCCCACAGCCTGTTGACTTGCGCTCAATTTATTGTTGTAATTGTTAAAAGCGAGCTGTCATGTAGATTGCAATTTATTTGGGTGCATCCCTCGCCCGAGTGGCATATTAGAATATTAGAGGCACGAACGAGTCGATAATGGCCAATATATAGGACATCATAGCTCGTCAAGATGTATGCTTGCAGTTCTGCAACCCAAACAATAATTTTGTAAGCAGTCCCAAATTTAAGGCCTACTGCACACTTTTGCGGCCAATTTTTCGAAAGCATGTATTGGATGTAATTGATTAAATAGAAAATTTGTAATTTTGTCACTCATAAATCATCTGTATGACTCGATCCATGTTCAAAACTTTGTTGCTTTTGCATTGCAGACCCTTTTTATCGATAGTACGGGCGCACCATACACCACAAGCTGAGAAATAAAACCACATGAATGTCTTGACAATTGTACCACTGGTGCGACACGCAGCTTTTGCCCCTCGTACAAACCATGACGTCCAGACTTGCAGCTTGGTACTCATCGTCGCTGCTGCATCGACGAGTCCATCACTGCCTTGAGCAAAGCTAACGTCTTTTCGTTATCAATCCGTGCCAGCTCAAGTTTATCCTTCCTACGGACTTCACGCTGTTCCTGTCTGTCTCTCCGCTCCTCTTCTCGCGACTGGCGTCGATCCTCCATCTTGATCGCCAGTGCCTCCTTTTTATATTCGAGTTCTTCTCGTCTCAACTGCAAATCCTGCTTTTGGCAGTCGAGCAACTGATCCATCACATCCCTGATTGTTGTCAGTACGCTCTTGAGATTGTCCTGGTCACCGATCGATGCGTGTGGACGCTTGCCCAAGACAAAACCACGCTCAATCCGTCTCTCCTTTATTTCCACCTGCTCGCAATCACGCGCGTTCAACCTTTTGTTTACATGTTGATGCTGTTCTTTTGCCTTGAGCTCCTGACGAGAAGTTGCTGCGGGCAGAGGACAATCGGCACGTGGTTCGCCTCGTACTTCCGACGGCATGTTTTGGCATTTTTGTGCATGACGCAGCAAACTGGGAGGTCGCGCATTGTGCACGACTGTATCACAGTGTAAACAAACCACGTCTGGGCTTCGCTTATTAGCACCCGGGGGCGCCGTTAGCGCGAATTCCTTCCATATAGGTAGCAGGGGACGACCCATTTAATGTTTGTAGTTAACAATGAATGCCTTGCATATTCATCGAAAAATCAATGTAATATCTACTAGGACAGCTTTATATTGACCAATCAGATCGATGCTTAACTTCTACCACACATTGGGATGCTGCGAACGCTTCTGCAGCGCTCGACGTGCACGTCTTCACGACGTGTGCGTCCCGTGCGGTGGTTTACATCAACTGTGACCGAACACGAGTCTCGATTCTTTCTCGATGACCATCCTCGACTGCGTATTGCGCTCGTGGGACGAACCAACGTGGGCAAGAGCACGCTTTTTAATCGCTTGACCAAGACTCGGTCCGCGATTGTGCACAACGTGCCTGGTACGACGCGTGACCGGCGCTACAAGCGTGCTACTGTTGCAGGTATGGAAATCGATGTCGTTGATACTGGTGGATTGGAAGACGCACCGTCCGGGACTCTAGAGGAAGGCATGCTCGAGCAGACTCGACTTGCTGTGCATGAGGCGGATCTCGTATTCTTTCTCATTGATGGACGCCAGGGAATCACGCCTTTCGATACGTACTTTGCTCGCTGGTTGCGCAGAGAAGATACCAAGGCACCTATTCATCTAGTTGCCAACAAACTGGAGGGAGACCCCACGCGCTGGGACGACGAGCTAAACGACTGCTATCAATTGGGTATGGGAGGCGCAATTCCTCTCTCGGCTGAGCATGGAGAGGGTGTCACGCTCTTATTGGATGAAATTATACCGCTCTATGAAAAGTTTGAACAGGAGAAACAGGCCAAAGAGGCCGAGCTTAAGCAGCAGGAAGGAGAGCATGACACAGACGACGTACGTCCACTTCTTTGATACAATTGTGCTGACTAAATCATTAACTCTTGAAATCGCTCAGCCGCGTGCGATCAAACTTGCAATTGTGGGACGTCCAAATGTCGGAAAGTCAACGCTGCTCAACAAGATTGTGCGCAAGGAGCGCGTCCTTACCGGTCCTGAGTACGTACAAAAAACGTGTGGGGTAATCAATAAAGTAGCTCACCTTGCTTTGATGATCTTGGCTAGACCTGGCGTGACACGTGACTCGGTCGAAGTGTCGTGGACATTTCATGGTCGTCCTATCCAGCTCGTGGATACGGCGGGGATTCGACGATATAGTAAGCGTGACCACGACGATCAGATTGAAAATCTGTCGGTACGGAATTCCTTCCGTGCCATTGACTCGGCACAAGTCGTGGTCGTGGTCGTGGATATGAGTGAGCCAAAGTTGATTCATATGGACCTGACGATCGCCCAGCGCGTGGTTGAAGAGGGTCGTGCGCTGGTCCTTGCAGCCAACAAGAGTGATTTGACGGGCGCACGTGTCGATTTTGAATTGCAGCGCATGCAAAATGAATTGAACGAGTCGCTTGCCCAAGTGCGCGGTGTGCCTGTAGTCCCCATCTCTGCACTCACAGGTACTGGCATTAAAAAACTTGTACCAGAAGTTTTAAAGGCGTACGAGAAATGGAACCTGCGCGTGACGACTGGTCGGCTCAATCGATGGCTCAAGGCCATGGCACGACATCATCCCCCTCCAACAGTCAAGGGCAAGACGCTCAACGTCAAGTACGCAACACAGGTCAAGTCGCGTCCGCCCACATTTGCCGTTTTTGTAAGCAATCCATCCGAGGTGCCCGAATCGTATCAGCGGTTCTTGATGAGCCAGCTTCGCGAGGAATTCAAGATGGAAGGAGTACCAGCTCGCTTGCTTTTAAGAGGCAATAAAGACAATCCATTTGAAAAGCGCAAGAAATTCCAGCAACGCACGAGTAGCGTTTTATTCGGGAAACAGCGCCAGTCGCTTAAGGATCTCGACAAGGCTCGTGTGGAGGCATCTCATCCGATGCCCAGTAGCAAGAAAGCATCGTTGACAAGGAAGCAAAGGACGGGCCATTTTATTCCTCGTCGGATGAAGAAAAAGAGTGTAGCAAAGACAAAAGGACGAAATTGCAGTTGAATATAAAGACGCCGGTTTAGACACAGTGTTCCGTACAATTAACTGCGGCATTGGTTACATGTTACTCTTTCGAAAGAGCAACCAGCTGTCTATTTGGATGCTGGGAAACACTGCTCCAAGGCAAAGCCCTTTGATGCGTGTTTGCTCTGATAGTGGTCATTCAGCTGTGTTTTCTGTCGTGCATGCAAACCATCAAAAGAGGTTAAAAACATTGTAGTCGTGCGACTCGAGCAAGGAGGAACGTACGTTGGCAGTAATGAGAAACGTCGTCATGCAGATCTTGCACTTGATGCCATTTCGGTCGGCCTCCATCTTAGCCTTTGACTCGGCATGGTTCTTGTTCTTGGCATCTTTCATTTTCTTTGCATTGTTACGATCGCGCTTGGCTGCTGATTTCTGTCCGTTTCCACCGCCCATGGAGCCTCGTACTGGAATGACCGACTTGAAAAATACAAACCAAGCCAAGAGTTGGCAGAGCCAGCCAGCCAAGCTTTCCTAAGAGTATTAATAAAGAATTACATATAGAGTATGTATACTTAAGTACGAGTAACAGATGACGTTATAAGATCTGCAGCACTCAACAGAACGTGATTTTTGTTCTTAGCTGCTGCAAGACATTGCTCCTACAAAAAATACTTGACAAGTATCATCGTGTATTAACGACAAGGGACCCGCTTGCTAATCCTACTTCGAAACATTTTACAATCTCCAGACTTCCGCCACCTCCTCAGACCTTTCCAGGAAAGCACTGCTCGATAGTCAAGCCCTTGGACGAGTGTTTTCTCTCAAAGTGATCATTTAGCAGGGTTTTCTACTTGTCACGAAAGCATTACGACGTTAACATGATCTTTTTACCCATGAAAACTGATGCAGTTTGTAAAAACTTACACTGGCGGTGATGAGGAATGTGGTCATGCAAATGTTGCACTTGACGCCATTCTTGTCCGCCTCCATCTTGGCCTTGGAGTTGGCGTGATTCTTCTGCTTTGCCTCCTTCATTTTCTTGGCATTGTTTCGCTCGCGCTTGGTCGCGGACTTCTGTCCATTGCCGCCGCCCATGATGTTAATTCAGGGTATATACGGTAACTGTACACAAAAAATAGTGTCCAGATCAGCCCAAATTTTGGGCTCGCTACGTCGAAAGGACGTTTATGGACTTGCATGGCTACACTTACTCATGTGCAGCATTTGCTCGAGTGATGTCCAAGGCGACTCACGAAGACTTGGTACAGTTGCTTCAGGTGAAAAGCAAAATCCTAAAGCGAATTGTCCGAAACGAGAAGCTGCGAACGCGGAGCAAGACGACAGTAACAGCGTGGATGGTCCATCAAGTTGCTGTGACGCCATCACAACCGAGCAAGAAGACTCAGAGGCTTTTGTCGCCTCGCTGAAGCTGGAAGTGCTTGTGCTACGCAAGTATAAGACCAATTACAAATTGCTATGCGGTCAAGTGAGTGAACTCAATGCTCAGATTGACCTGCAGCTGCAGCGCCACGAGTCTGACGTGACTGTTTTTCAAGCTTCAATTGCCAATCTTCAAACCGAAAAGAGGAGGTTGGAAGCGCAAGTCGTGGGTGCGCAGCAAGCACTTTCCTTAGAGCGAGACACTGCCGAGCAAAACCAAGAGTCCTCGGACAAGATACACCGGCAACTTGAGACAGCCGCGGAGCTACTCAAAGCCACGGAAACGCGGTTGGAGCAGCAAGAAACGCGTTATATAGCTGACATTGAGCAGCTGAGAGCACAATTTGGCATTGAAAATGAAAAGCACGCAGGGAATCAAGCGCGAATTCGAGAGCTCGAGCAGGAAATTAAATTTTGTCGAGCACGGGCGATTACCACCAAGAAGCAAGAACTTTCGCGATCAAGGCGTGAGAAGAGCAAACAGAGGCAGGAGGTGAAGGCACGTGCAACCAAGTTGCAACAGCTTCAAGAGGAGCTAGAGGTGCAACGTTCAACGGTGCGTGCGACCAAGAAACAGCTTCTAAAGGTCCAGGCAACCAATGACACGCTTTGCAAACAGCTCGTCAATGTGAAACGAGATGGAGCTTATTTGTCCGACCTCATCGGCAGTCAACGCGTCGAGTACGAATCACAAGTTTTGACTTTCTCGCGCTTTCAAAAGAAAAAGAAACAATTAGCCAAGCGTGTGGAATCTTTGTCTCAAGATCTCGGACACCTTCAGAGAGACTTGGCAGATGCCAAAGACGAGATCGTGTCCAAAAACATGGAAGTTGAGCAGTATCGAACTGAGCTGGCGAGTCTATGCGTGAAACTGCGGCGAACCTTACGAAGACTTGAGGAGATTCAAAGCAGCAACGACAATTTTGTGAGGCAGATCAAGACTCTACAAACCGCACTTTGCGAGCAAGTGAACAGGGGGAAGCAAAACCGACAGAGAAGTCGAGACCTTGAGCACCGCAAAGAACTCGTATGTCTACGCGAACTTGTTACTGACAACCAACAGCGTGCTACTGACTCATCTGAAGGTGTCCAAAGGCTGCGTCACGAACTTTTGACCGTTCGAAAGCTGCTCCAAGGCTGTGCTCAAGATCAGCAAACTGCATTTGGTCAAGCATTTGAATGGGCCGAAGTGACTTCTTAACTTAAGACACCCTTAAAGTCATCACTACAGCCGTGCTTAAGACTGAGTCGCGATTCCAGCAAACGCTATATTAGCAATTTACCTATTTGTTCACTGCAAATTTACTAAGTTTCTTTTACAAGAGCTTCGTAGCGTGTCTTGAGCTTGTGAAACTCCTGTCGTAAGAAATCGTTCTCTTCTTGAAGTTCTTGAAGCTCCTGCTTGAATTCATTCGCATCAGTAGCATCCATCGCTGCGACGCCGGATTCAATCAGTAATTGGTGCTGTTGCTCCAATTCAGCGATACGTTTGTCCTTTTCGCGCATGCTCTCACGAAACGTAGTGCGCAAAATCTCTACTTCTTGTTGCTGCTGCTCCTTTGAAATAGCTAAAGGAGGTGGGGGACTCGACATGTAGACACCACCCTTTCTGCTTTTAAGTGGTGGGGCATTACTTCCCCGCACCCGCTACAAGCAAATTAATTCAGGTCTAGAAATAATCAAATGCACAGGTTCAGACTCACTGGAATTCGGGAAACACTCTCGTCTCCAATGGATGGCAGGGATAAAGACGACGGGGAAATTCGCTGTGGTGTCTCTGATGCCAAAGCACGGCTGCCCTGCTGTCCTTGCAAAATTCGTAAGTGTTTATCCTTGTCCTCTAGTTGGGTTTTCAGGCTACAAACTACTTCGAATAAGCGTTCCTTTTCCACCTATTCGTGAACAACAGCACGAAAGTCAGCTTATAGAAACACTATAGGCCTACGCAAATTGTAAAACGGACGGCAATTGCGCGGTATTGCGAGATCTCGCTTGGTTGCGGCATTGCACCATTACACCACAACGCAGAGCTTGCAGATCTGTCACCGCCTTTTTCTTTATGTTCACTGACGATTTTTCGAAGTTGTTCCAGCTCAGCTCTCTCCACTTGTTTAATACTCTTCATACCATCTGCTGTTCGCACACGCCTCGCATGATGCAACTTCGTCTTCCACGTCTCCAATTGACGTTGAAGAGCATCTACTAACGCATCATCTGTCCTAGATTTTTCGACCATCACCTGAAACTTGTCACGTAATTCTTGTCTTTCTCGGTCAAGAATTTGAACTCGAGCCTTAAGGGCATCGTACTTTCGAGTCAATCGGTGCAAATGTTCCTGTAACTCGTCACGCTGCTTCGTAAGTTGATCCATCAATTTTTTCTGGTGCATTTTCTGATCAGACAAATCTTGCTGAGCGCGTTGATCAACATCAAGCACCGTAGTAGCAGTCTTAATATTCTGCGTTCCACTTTCAGCCGACTCTTGCTTAATAGTCGCGAGCTGAGTCTGGAGCCTCTTAACCTTTGATTTAAGCATAATAATGCGCTGAGAACGACCGCGGCGACTTGATCCGCTGGCAGCATTGTCGGTATTATTCACAACATCATCAAGTGGCGCGTCGTCACCAACCTCTCGTACCAGTGCACGCTGGGTTTTCTTCAGTTCCTGCTGAAGCGTAGTGTTCTTCGCTCTAAGTTCCTCACAAATTTTCTTCAGAGTTTCATCATTACTGTTATTATCGCCAATACCATCTACTGGAAAATCGCTTGCACTAGCAGCACACAAACTGTTCGTCTTTTCTCCAGCGGCCCGCGCTTGGAAACGCTGCAGCTTTAGCTTCAGTGTGTCAATTTCTTGCTCGAGCTGCTTGTTAAACGTTTCAGACGCTTTGAATTGCTTCTCTGCCTCCGCTGTAAGCCGCTTCTCACGTTGGAGCAAGCGCTTTAAAGTTCGCAGGCTTTTCGCTTGATGAACAATCTTCGCGTCACGAACATCCTGATGAATTATTTAACACCCTAAGCAAAGATCAAGTGTGTAAATTCAGAACTAAGTTACATGGTCTGGATCTTCCTTGTCCAGAAGAATGTCGTGAACTGCATCAACATCAAGTCCTGGCACCGGCGCTTGTACTTCCAGCTGAATCTGTAATCTATTCAGTAATAATTCACATTCAATATGTTATCATGGGCATATTTTTATAAATGACACGTACGTTTTCACTTGTTGTCGAAGATCACGAGCTTCTGAGTTTAACACTGTGTTAGCATTTGTAAGTTTCTGAAGCTGTTGCGTGTGGTCCCACTGCACTTCGTTGGTGCACATTCGCTGCGTTTGGCCTCGACTAAATCGGCCATTCAAGCCAGCGCACTCGTCGTGGCTGTCTCCATCGTTGTTGTTGCTACGTTCGTTGATAAACCGTTTCTTGAAAAGCATGTTTGTAGATTCCATGACTGTTTCGTCATCAGAGCTACTGCTGTCATCTTCGTCATCAAATTGAGGAACGATCAACGAGGCCTAGCAAGCCAAACATGGTACTAGCGTTAAGTTTACACGCAAATATCTTATCACAACTCAATCAGCCTGTTGAAGGGGCAATTCGTGTCGTACAGTGTCGTCAACTAACTTTCTGCCATCGGGATCTACACGCGTTTGAGTACTTCCAAACTCCATGCGCAACAATATCGGTAGTATCGAAAAGGCGTCGCCAAACACGATGCGCAACCGTCAAATCTAAATAAATACCCCAGGACACTGTTCAAGTGGATGACTTTTGTAACCAGAAATTCACGTCAGTAATCCTCTCCAATTAATCGAATTTAAGTTGTCTGCTTTCGGCGCAGCTTGTTCGCCTCAATCGTAAAGTTCGCGAGCCCTTCAATTATCTCACTAGTTTTCGGGTTTGGTGCTGATTCCTTACGCCTTAAAGAAGCTATTGAGGCCGATGTGGCGCGCATCCTTCGCCCAGATCCTACGTTAACATCAAGTGTGGTGGCAGTATCTCGACGTGTCTGCACCACGCGGTCAATGGCCTTTTGAAGACCACTGGTTAAATCTTTAAGATTGTAAAATAGTCGCAGACTTTGCATGCGGCTGGAATCCAACGTCATTTTGCCAAACCCGCGCACCTCTACCATGCAACCATCCCCCTTGATACCTTTGCACATGCCCGTGAATGGACCCCAGTGACGCCACGAGAAGTAGCATCGAGGTGGCTGAGTTAAGACATCTAGCACTTCTAATGGGAAGCCGTCTGGAAAGGCTTCAGGCAAAATTACACGCGGGTCCTGATATTCATCAAAAACTTCATTCACTGCGGTATACGCTACAGCGTCACCAAAATATAACAGCCCAAACATGTCGTTTTCGAAAATAGACGACCCGAGGATCTGCATGCCATCATTTACCTGCATATAGAACCTTGTCCAATCCACGCTTTGCCACTGATCATAGCGAGATTTATGCGTTGCCTCCATGACAAATGTCTGGCAACACTCTTCCACATACGAAGTGAGAGGGGAGGTGTTCGAATCACGTATACAACCCCTTGCATACACCAAGTCAGTAAGAACGTATTCTGGAAAGCCATAGCGCCATTCAATGGTTTCACCGTTAACAGTGTCTTGCATTAAACGCGAGGGTATTCTAGCACCGTTAGCAACGAGTGCATCAAGTTCTCGTTTAGCCTTTGCTAGTTTAGTCGCAGACGCTGTAAGAGACGAACCTACCACAGGCACAAAAAGTAGGACATTGCCAGCGGTACTACACTGTGATTGTCCTGATGTCGTTGATGAGTTTGATGCTACCGAGATTATCCGACGAATGCGCGTTGCATAAGAAGATTGATTTGAATTGTTCGAGCCTGCTCGTCCCCGGAAGGTCACAAGTCGATCAATATCGTCGGATGTCGCCGATGGCGATGTCGGCGAGGCCCTCGTGTAGGATGTAGGTGTCAACACAGCTGTAGCCTCTTCAGTATATAATTTTGACAGACGCTTGTCTGAACACACGAAAAACGTTTTTGCATCCGATGACGATACGATATTCGTTGCCACTGACTCACGGCTGTTACAAACATCGTCGATGGCCAAATCAGATTCGCGTGGCACGATTTCACCGGCCATATCTCTACCGTCTTCAGTCGTTTTTGCTAAAGTGGTGATAGAACTCGCTCTACGCAATGCAATGTGCTCGTCCAAAGAAAGCAGCAGCTTTTTGTCAAATGCAGAGCCCGCTCTACTCGGGTGTTCGCTAATATGCTGCTTTGAAACCTGCACCTCCTGTAGCGCACCAAGCCACTGTGTCGCGTTTTTCTCATCCTCGGCTGCAAATTGCAATGTAATGCACTTGGATGCCGATCCAAGTACGATAAAAAAAAACTTGTCTTCTTCACTTTTCTCAAACAACTTATCCGCGCGCAATATTGTGCCCATCGCGACAGGATTGAGTCGTTTGGAGCCTTCCAAAGCCTCTTTGCTGTGATCTACCTGCATGTGTTTTGAAGTCATCCACAACTTGAACGCCTTCTCGTTATCACATAAGTACAACTCTGACTGTCGACGCACAATAAAGTAATAGCCCTTGTCTGCCACTTCCAGACCGCTCTTCATCATCAAGTAGCCGCTGTGGCCAACATCTACATCTATTGTCCCATCTCCCTTCAAATTGTTGGTCGAGGGAAGGAGGCAAGTGTATTCGCCATATCTGAACCTAGTGTGCCGTTTAGCGCTTGGATAGTAGCTATAAGGCGAGGTTGTCGACCTGCGTATAATCTGATCATCATCCGATGCGCTGTGGGGCCGCGACGCTAATTCATTCCCTCTCAAGTCGGCGTGAGCTCTGGTCGTCGGCCCATCGCTCTTAGAACGTGGGTGTCCCAGCGACGGTGATTGCACATTTGAGGAAAGCATGACGTCCGCATCATAGTGAGACTTGGGCGTCGTCGCACTGCAATTTCTAGGATTGCAGGTAACGCTCGAAGGACAATTGCCCTTCCGGCACTCGTGGCTTGTCACAAACCGATCGCCAGCCGCTCTCTCTTGCGTCGGCCTCCGCGTCTCGCCATACCTCACAGCCTCTTTCGAGCGAAACTCCGTCTCGTGAGCAAGGCCATGGTCTTTACGATTAGAGCAGCGGTTGCGCAGTCGATGCGCCAATGCCTTCATTCTACGGTCGAGGAGTGATGGGCTTTCAATTTATACGCGTGCGGAATGCGGTGTGGATAATACCGTACTCGCGATTACAATGATAATCTATCGAGACATGTTGACACAGTGAATTTTTTATTCGATTAATACTATTCGAAATAATACTATAGGACCCTGCTATTTTGGGGAGGACATTCTTACGTGATTAGCATCATAAAATTCTCGTGCACACCACTTTAGTTAACCTGATGGTATTCAAATCTCGATGTGTCACAAGTGTAACCTAATCAAAGCAGTAATTGTTGTGCTGCTTGGTTCAGACAATTTTCTCTATACGTTTTTTTCCTATTTCGATTGATAAGTGAATAACATTTAAAAATGTATTCACTTATCTTCTCTCGATGCGTTGGTTGGTCTTCAATCGTGCACTTAAAATCGAAATTCCCAATAGGAACTGTAAGCAGCTGTTTTATTTTATTACAATCATGTCTGTTTTATTACTCGTTGGCGATAATGATTAGCACCGTGCGTGCGAGTGTGCTTAGGTGAGGAAAAAATCATTCCTGCTGAATGCTGGATCTATGGTGTGCAAATTGAAGTTCATCTTAAGGAAACAACATTTGTGCGGAGACGTCGAGCAACTATAGTTTCCGCAATACCAGCGACTACGAAACATTACTATTTATGCTAGAGATACTCGGTAAATTATCGAAGCTTGCGATATTTTAGAAGGAACAGAAGGTGATTACCATGTGATTCCCACCGTAATTACGCAAGATAAACGGCAGTGATTGGATTACCTCTTACGACGATTAAAAGTTTACCGAAGTAAGAAGTACAAAGAATTGTGCTCCAGCGTAAATATTAAAAAGAGCCGAGCTCGATGATTATCCTCACTTACTTCGGGTAATCTTCACTTTTCTATTTGAATGGTTGATTTCCTTGATAATATCAGGGTATTAAGCCAACGTGTTAGAATGGCAAACCTAAATTTTAAGCGTCGCTCTGTACGCCCTTACTTCATCAATTGTACGATCTTCATATTCAAGACATTACTAAACCCTTGCAAGAGATAGTAAATTGAAAAACCTTGTCGTCGAAAAAAAAGTCTGTCCATTTTCTTGTTAATTTTTTTATGATGACACCTTTTCCATCATCGGTAAATGATGGCGCTCATTTCAACGAACTCGGCTATGCTCAGGCTGTTGCTTCCACGGGGGCTGGGTCTGATACTTAGTGCTCCCATATGATGAGGCCATGAAGAAAGAAATCCCCAGAGCCCTTGCCGCAAACTGATGGTTTAATTCAAGACCTGACCACCATCCCTGTCCTTTCCCATTGATCTCAACTGGTTTGGAATAGCCGACAGTTGTACTCAAGTGAGTAACACGGCAAAGGGTCCTGCTTTCGGCCACGATTTGCAGCTTGACGACCAAACCTTATATCTTTTGCGCCCAACATTCTAAAGAACGTCGAATTAGGATGGTACATACCCTTTACATTTTATAAACCATATATCATCATGACCATGTTGTCGCACAAGATAGAGACACTGCTGTCCAAAGCTCGGGTATCCTCAGTCTCGAATATTCAACCGAAAGCGCATGCCACGCCAGTCACGATGCTCGGCCGTGTCTTCAAAGAGGCGAAACTTCCGTATCCGGACAATTTCTTTCCCCCCGTCACTATCTCGGCGCAACTCGCAACGCTTTATCATCACAAAGCGACGCAATTGTTAAACGAGACACTGGAGTCAGAGGTACCAGTCCCACGGGTCCAGCAACGCAAAGAATGGAAACTTGTTGGCCATCGCAATGGTCTCCAACTGTTTCGAGAGCGGGGGTCGAACAAGAGCGAGGCAGTCAAGGTACATGTGCTGGGCCGGATGATGGGGACGCTTGACGACGTGCTGCTAGGGCTTTATGCCACTACGAACGGAGCCCTCAAGACCCAGCGAGCAATCATGCACGGCAATTATCTCGACGCGGCCGTGTTGCATGTGCTCGAGGAAGATCGGTACAAGGAAGACGGTACCAATTTGGCGTACCACTTTAAAGGGCTCAAGTGGCTAGCCTGTGCCCCAATTGGCAAATCCGTGCGCAAGCGCGATTTGTGCTGGTACGAGGAGCTCGGACGCACACGAGACGCCCGTGGCCAAGAAGTGGGCTACCTCGTCATGCAATCGGTCAACGTTCGCGAGTGTCCACCAGGTTTTGCAAGCCTCACACGTACAGACGCTACCGTGTGTTACATCTTCCACCCACTCCCCAATCGGTACGTGGCGGTGTACATGAAAGGGGTACACAACGTGAGTGGCAAATCCAGAAATTGGAGTGCCACATCGCTTATGGCCGAACTGTGGCTAGGGGTTGCAAACGCACTGGATTGTACCGAAGCCAAACAGCTGGCCAAACTGGCGAGTGGTACCCAAGTGGTGAAGCTTCATGCCCCGTACGTAGCCTTCTTTGCTGGTGCTCTGTGGCCCTTTTAACGAAATTGTGTGTTGAAAAACAGGACGAAAACGTGTGCAGTTTGCCACAAGGTGCGCACTCGAAAGCAACGTTGCACACTTTGCAGCAAGAACGTGTGCGATCAGTGCCGCATGACCAAATTGCTGTACCCATTGCATAGCACGAGCAACAGTCCGTGCAACTATTTTTTTTGCAAACCTTGCGTAAGTCACGCCAAGGGTACACTGTACCGACGCGCCAGCATCGAGAGTACATCTGTCCCATTAGAATTGGACCGATCCCGATCTGTACCCCTCCCTCGCGCTCCATTAAGGGAACAATTCGAATGTGCGATGCTAACAGTGTCCGTCGACTTATCGTTAACTCAAAGCCGAGTGGACGAACCAGCTGGGTACCAAAAACGTGGTCCAATGCCGTTGAGCCCACAAAGGCCGACGAGCTGCGTCTTGAAAGCTCGAGCGACTCCGTCGTCGAGTCTTTCGACGTGTCGAAGCTCGCCATCCTTAAAGGCAGAGTTTGATTCGATCACCGACAGGAAGGATGATCGACCTAATGAAGCCTTGCACCAATCAAGTCGTGACTGTCCCAATCGTTTACTCGTTCGTACAGCTTCAGGATCTCAACGTACATCCACCGGTCCATTTCGTCGAAGACTTGCGTTAAGAAGCTACACGGATTACCAATTAGTACCTCTCAAAGCTTCCACCAACGACTCGATCGACAACACTTTTGACATTGAAGAGATTGAAGCGTGCGAAGTAATAAGTGACGAGAGCGACGAGAGCGACGAGGCCTCGGATCTGGAAGAAGGACAGAGTACTAGCCTTCCCTCTTGTCAACGACAGCTCATTTGCCTTTACGATGCCAGTAAAGGGGATGCAATCGAGCTGAGTCAATCTTTTGATGGTACGAGCCCCACGGACGACTTGGTGGAGAAGGAGAAGTTAAAGTACTTGCACTCCATCCGCTCGTTCGATTCCAGCTCGATTGCCAGGCTTTCTTCAATCGAGTCTTCTCACCCGGAAAATGTCATGACACGACTCTATCAATTCAACATAGCAGCGGAAGCCACGTACTTGATGACCAAGTACAATACGAGTATTACTGCTGCTGATACGACTCGATAAGAGTAGAAAGCATGGATACAGATTGGTAGTGTACCCTGGTTAATGTATTGGAACAATCTCTTTACTTTAAAGAGTTTTTATTGAGTCGTTTGAAATGTACCATTTGGCGCCGGTACTTCATGATTGGTACCGCCGGATTGCCCCCTATCCAAGAACAACATCACATGAATAATCTGGATTGTTTGTCCCCATTGGGAAAGGAGTTGGATTTGTACCATAGGTGGCTTTTGACTCGAGATGATTCATCACGCCGCTTTTGGCTGCAATGCGAACATTGTCGCCAATCTTGAGATGCTGAGCGATTCCCACTTGTCCGCCAATGTGGACATTGTTGCCCAGCGTCGTGCTGCCGGCAATGCCCGTCTGGGCTGCAATGACACAGCCTGTTCCAAGTTGGACGTTGTGGCCGATTTGAATCTTTATTGGATGCATGGAATCAAGCAATAATTAGACGTCGAGATGAAAGAGTGCCATGAGCGTGACTGACCAGATTATCCAATTTGCAGCCTGTACCAATTATTGTGTCACGCCAACTGCCTCGATCGATGGTACAATTAGCACTGCAGCAAAGATGAGCTCACTGACTCCATTTTTCTTAGCAAAGAGTAAGCACGCACCCGATCTCAACATGGTCGTGGATCTCAACCCGTAGCTCTTGGGCCTTTTTAGTGTGTTCCCCATTGGCATCGAGCATAAATCCAAAGCCGTCCTGACCAATGCGTACCCCCGGATGTACCACTACTTTGTCACCGATGGTACAGTTTTGTAGCGTGACATTGGCTCCGATGATGGTACCGTCACCAATGACCACGTCCTCCCCAATAAAGCTTAGAGCGCCAATGTGGCACCCTTTACCGATCTAAAAAGTATCATACGGGATTATGGGCAGACTGTGATTGGAATAGTCAATAGTCATCAATACTTTTGCAGAAGGGTGGATAACTGTGGTCGAAGACACGGATGACGACGCTTTCGAGAATGCTCGAGTAGATATCAATGCTCGCTGTACAGGTATCACCAACCTTTGGTGACGTATTGCAGACAATCGCATTGTTAGCCAAATATATTGCGAAGAATCACTTATTGGGCAAAATCAATGGGCATCGGCCCAATTTCGCCAATATTATTGAGTATCTAGACTTAATAATTATGAAAGAAGAAGGCCATATCATTGGAAGCTAGCCGATACTTGAAACTTTGAAAAGAACGTTTGAGCCGTCTCGGCATGGCTTACGCCACGTTCCATACGAAACTTAACGATGGGATTGAGCCAATTTAGCTACTTAAACAAATATAATACTGGCTGTGCGGGTCTCCCAAGGCCCTAGTCCGATCTTTTGTAAACAGACACTGAGGGGTGTCGGCCGACCCAACACCAATCTAATACTAGAAAAGAAGTCTTCGGCAGGCTTTATTTCTGGCCTTGACGGACATAACAAAACCTTTGAGTATCACTTGCACATTATTGCAGCTCGATGAGGATAGTCATGCATGAGCCATCAAGGATTGTCAGGGCTGCCGAACGAACCTGCCCTGTTCACAACAAGGCGTGACTTGCATTCGTAAGTGTTTGAGTGCGTTTTCTGAGTCCAGAGTCTTTTGTGGTTCATTCAGACCATGCCGCTACCCACTTGCCCTTGAGAACGGCAAAATACTAGTCGTTCTTCGTGTCTAGAACTTTCGAATTGAATACAATCCTAGAAAACTAAATGTCTTCTTTCGCGCAGGCCAAACTATGAGATAACTCACATAAGCAAAAGTAATTGCCCTATTGGTAAAGTTATTTGGCTGGTTAACGAAAGAGGATGCCAAAATAAAGCCTCAGCACAATTTCTTATCGCACGCAAAGGTGCTTAAGTCAAGTAGTTAACTCCACGACAGCGATCGCAGTTGCATTGCTATAAGCGGGCAGACGGTCTGCTTGACTATAGAGTAAATCCAGCAGAGTTGCCTCAAAGTCTCAATCGTACCGCAACGATCAGAATTACGCTACACTCCTGGAGGCAGATGATACTCTATTTGGTTGCCATATGGGTCGAGAGATCAATTTTCTGGTCTGTACAATGTTTTACTGGTTCCGCATGTACAAGTGGGTGGCTGGGTTTGTAGTTATCAGGGAGAAACGCAAACGCAGGCCTGTAGATCACACGTCGGCGCATTCTACAAAGCCTATAGAACTCGGCTCCTATCGGTAGTGAATGGCAACAAGGGCAAAGTGGCGTTCGCACGTCGCATGAGTAAAATGGTGTTTACAGCCAGTATGAGTGGGAGGACAAGAAGCAAAGCTGTTAATAAAGTCTTTATAAACTACCATGGCCTTTCAGACCCAACAGTGTCTAATTCGAATCCGCGTTTGACCGTTGTGTTCAAGCAGACACTTGTAAAACTATTGGTAGCAATTTGCTGATGTCTGGAGCTGAACATCGACCGACAGATGGTCCGACAAAAAGAGTTAAGCGTGTGCTTAAGCAGTATGTGCGCTAATACGTCACATTTGTAAGCCAATAAACAATCTATGGATAAAGCTGCATTTGATAGTGTGGTTCACACATTCACGAGCTGTGTAGAGCGTCTTAAACCTGGGACATACCAGGAGGAAGCAGTCAAAGTTGATGACAAGTATTCCCGGTACATTCCTTTGATACGACCTATGACCAAATTCATTAACGCAGTGTTTGAGCTTAGTATATCGCGCACCCACAGATCTCGGTGCAAGTTACCGCCCCTTAAAATATACGCTCACTCTCTAAACAATGGATAAAGTTCATATCTCGGATGGCTGATGCAAGCTACAACGCCGATCATTATACGCAACTGCTATTTGCGGCACAAAGTTTCTCTGGAATTCTTGCGTGGCTTCTTTAAATTGCAACCCTTGCTTTAGCGCGTGCTCTTAAATCCACATTAAGTCCGTTTAGCGATCTCACTGTGTTTCGTGAGAAGTCTAAAGACAAAGGTGGCTTGCACTCGGTATGAGGATATTCCAAGAAACCTTTTTATCACAGTTACCACCACGGCGTAATAAGAGAGCCTGAGTTAATTTTAAAAGTTTACAATCTGGTACATAATCACCTTGGGCGATATACATATGTCCGTGAACCTAGCGTGAAATTTGCTCATCTGGTGGGTCGAGGACAACTCACCTGTGAGATGTATTGGCTTCTACATAATGCCAGGCTAGGCACCGGGAGCATAAGTAGGGATAAAGCTACTCGTAGCATGCTATAAGTGCGACCAAAAGATCGCGGCTTGCATACCAAGCGCCAATTTTTTCTGGTGTAAGTCCGTTTCAACGACCACCACGTGTTTCGTGAAGCGAGATACCACGCTACATCTAAAAATCTTCTGGCACCCATGGAGCTTCTTTCGCACCTTACCGCTAGCCTTGGAGCTCAAGATGTGCCGCTCCCGCCTTGGAGTTGTGCATTATCAATGAGAGGCAACAGCTTTTGTGCGATCGCGTGCACACACTTTCTCATAAAGTTGGCCTTTTCGACCCGCCTGCGGCTTCTGCGATGCATATTTAGACCCTTGAGGACCTCGGTCTCCTTTGCTAATATTATATAGAAGATACACCATCAAATTAAGCGCCGCATGCGTCAGCGCGAGATCTTCGGACTGCGTCGGAAGGCTGCTTCAATTTTGCTACGAGCTTCAGGCTTGGCCGAACACTTAAAGCGATCGGCCTGTTGGAGAGGCGGCTCCAAAGTCATGTGTGATGGTAGCAGGCACACTTAGTCGCGTATGTTCACCCGTGCAAATCCCATCAGTAAGGTTGAGCGCGAGGACAGCACTTTAAGGGCCAGGGGGGACCTAAAAAAGATCAAGGTCCTGAGGATTAAAATATCTTAGTCAAATCTTTTTCTGGTAACTATGAGCTTATCTGGCCTTTCAATGGGCGAAATGTTTACCATTTTTATCAAATGAACATGGAATTGTGTGGACCAGCGAGCGAGGAAGAATAGTAGACGCTTTCTACCGCATAAAAGTAAGAGGCTCTTCCAGATGCCATTTTCCCATAGCGGTCCTCTGGTGAGCGAGCTGTCAAATCTCACCGTCTGCAGCCTTAGTTGCAGGCGTTACATCACCATCCTTATCACAAGCTCAGCTCTTGCTGTTGACGTAGCTTTCACCGACACAAATTTAGGCGGTAAGGCGGAATTTTGTGTATTGGTAACTAGAGCAGCCTTTTTTGTGTTGGTTTGGTCCTCGTTGAATGATGTGGTCGATTGAAAGCCCTATTTGCTGCATTATTTCCTTTAAGGTTTCAAGAAACGCAAAGATTAAATGGAAATTTATGAGAGAGTCTCGGGAGCAAGAATGCTTTTGAGTTAATCAAAATTTGCCAGTAGGATTTTGTGTATCGATATCGAAAGCTTATCCGCCTGTATTTAGTCTACCGAAAAATTCTCAAGAAACATTTTTACCTCGTAAAGCGAATGTAATCGCGATATGCTAAAATTACATGGCGACATGAACGCACTAACATTGTATGGCGCTATCAGCATCAACTTGTGCAAGATGGACAATAGTATGACGAGATTTACCTCTTTAATGGCTACTATCAACCAGCATATCACCGGTTGTCGCTCTCTCAGTATGTGCGTAGCACGCACCGTTTCGATGAAGCGCTATGCGTATACATGCCCTTTAGCCTTTCTTTCCGTAAACGTCATTGAAACGATCTGGCACCGCCGCAGCAACATTTTTAATCCATTTTTAGCGAACTTTCAAAAGGTTTTTTTTCTTCTTTTAGGATGGCGCCGATATGTGTCCGCCTCCAAGGAGACACTACCGGTATTATGCCGGTCCCCATATGCAAAGGCTTTTTCCTCAATAGTTAAATTTACTGCATATATAAGGACGTGGCGTTCCATTACGACTTAATGCGAGAGAAGAAGACGGCCATCAAGCGCAAAATTTAATCTACTGATACAAGCCGCAGGAGCTGCAGAGTGCCGGCTGCTAAGAATACGATACCACAAGGGAACGAAATGCGATTCGACGCAATTGATATTGAATCCGATGTCGGTTGCAAAGTACTTTGCGCTGCTTATAAAGAAGCCGAGGATTTAAATCTCCTACACCTTAACGGGACAGTGCTGGTGTGAAGCTTATTGTCTCTCACGACCTCAAAAGCTTGCCTTGGATGCCTTAAATGGACCTTTTGTCCCGACTAATCTCGTTTATAGCGGCTATGAACAAATACATCGTCAGCAATTACTTAAACAATTTCTTGTCATGCTTGAAACGATAGTGTGACCAAACGCTTAAACATCGCGGGGGCTTTTGATGATCAAAAGCACTTTTACAGCATACTGCTAGGCGTACAGAGAGGTGTGCCCGAATCCCTCGTTTGAATTTGATATGCAGTGTACACCCGGACATGCTGTTCAGCAACACGTCCATCCTTAAGAGGGGTATCTAAGCAGGCACTGCTGCACTAATCATGATCTTGTCGCCTGTGTCTGCTCAACTTTAAAGCACAGTAAGTCCGTGATAAGCGTGGAGATTTCGACTTTCACACCATGCCATCTTATTTCTTTGCAGTGAAGAGGACATCAACGAGCTCACACTACTCCACCGGCAGTAGCCATTACGAAAAATTGTACATGGTACAAGGTCACAAATGCGCTGTCTATGCTTATCGAAATAATGGAACAGTAAACCACTTGATCGAACTGTATTCGTGGAAAAAAAATTGCAATCATGCATGATCTTTGCGCCGAGGTGCAGCTTTTTTTTGCTCGTAGGGTTGATTAAGGACTTACGCGCTTGAAGCAATGGACGTCTTCGTAATCTTAAGAGAGTTTTTCTCATTCAATATACTTCCTTTTATTGGTTTTGGCTTTTATCTCAGCCAGAAACTCAGTTGCTTTGGATTCTTAAAGGTTTAGAGGCTGTGACACCTCTAATATTCGATTGCACATACCACAACATAACGTCCAGCCAAATTGTTCTTTGTCCCTATGGGCATGATTTTGTCGTCATCCACGGGGTCGTTGGCAACGCCATACAATCGATAAGTGTCGTATCCTTGAACTTCATTAGCGGAGTTTTTTTAGCTCAGACGCCGAAAATGGCCTTGATGGATCCGAAAGTGTCGTCAGTGACACATTTTATATAGCTATAGATACTGTACTACTCCAAGTACGGTTGGGGGGCGAAATTACGTGAAAGCGTTCAAATATCGGTAGCTCAAGGTTGAAAAAAAAGGATGCTATTTATGACAAGGAGCCACCATGCTTTTGTTTAATCAAGGGTTCGCCTAAATGACAGAGCCATTCGTGACCGGTATAGAACATGCATCACTACGCACTGCGACACAATCACCTTGCCCGTAGCAATATGGCTCTAAGGAGAAGTACAAGCCAGGAAATCGTATTATTTGGCTGGTGCGCTATCGCGACGCCTAGAGTACGAGCTACCTCATGAGACAACTTTGATCACATCTGGGTTTTATTTTGATTGGTGGCGAGTATGCGCGAGATGACATGTGTGTAGCTCTGCTATATACTCGGAAAGCACTTTATTTGAAGCATCGGACGAGAACATGTTGGTGCTGCTAAAGGCGAGGCTATATCCGTTCTCGATAGAAACCGGACTCCTGAATTACAGCACTAATTAATGGGCCCCATAAAGTGTAGTGATAAAAGATTTAGAGTATATCTGGCTTACGATATACCGCTTGGTGGTCATCCCGGACGAATGGCATGGTAACCCTCGTGGTGGCTCAAACTGTATAAGTGTGTATGCTCATATGTGTGCACGTGCGAAGAGACTCTCGCCAGGTGCGTTTGTACCACTGTTAGGCTTGCCGGTGCCCGAAGCAATGGGACCGGCAAACCTAACAGTGGTACAACACTGTGCTCTATCTACCGAAAGACTCAGCCGGCAGCACAAGTACAGTGGTAATTGATAATCAACTAAGTGGCGGAACTCTTTAAGCAGCTTCCTGTGACGGACACGCTCGATGGTGCCTAAAGAGCAGCGCTGTTCTTAGTTGTGCCTTTGGTCAGCATATACTCCTAGTCAATCGCCTCGGATCGATTCCCGCCATTATCGAGCTCATTTTAAGAGCGCGTTTTCCGGGGGGAATGGCTTCAAGTTGGACATGCTTACTACGGACATTCTGCAGATGAAAAGTTAGACAGAGTGGAAGAATCGCTTCGTATAATAGTGTGTCTGCTTATGCGCCAAAAAGTGGAAAAAGCATGCTTTCACCCGACAAATTTGTACCGAACAATGCCATTAATGTCTTGACAAACTACAGTCCATTCTACTTTAATGCCATTGCGCTCTATAGAATCCATCCTATGCTAGATAGGGAAATGAAAGCCGAGCAACTTCGGGGTTGCCAGCCGAGTTGATATGACTGGTACGGGTGGCCATACAGCAGAGCACTTTGACGGCTAGGCCTTTCGAGCGGCCGCCTGTGACTGTACTCATTGCAAACCGATTCCTGACACAATTAGGAGAATTTGCGCCAAGACGTGCAGCGCTCGATCGGCTGTGTAGCTCATGTATCACATGGCCTATATTCATCTTCTCATCAAGTCCTGTACATCCTTGAAGGTGCAAACCGACCTTCGTGACGTTACTAGGCTTCCAAGGTTAGTGGCACTTCCATTGGGAGCGCAATGTGAAGCAAAGGCACTTTTACGAGCACCAAGAGCGTCTTACAAAACGGCTCGTTTATACAGAGAATTGATAAAAGCTGTCAGATCGCCTCTGGCTTGTTTACCACGAGGCGATCGCGATGAAGATTTAAAAGCAGCAAAGTAAGGCTACTGTATCGGCCATCATGGTAGAGGTGTTTTCATCGAATCAGGCGTTCCCAACGCCTGGCGTAGCATTATGCCAAAGCTGAGACATCTCGGAGTTGTGTTGTGTCCGACCCACGAGTGAGCAGGTTGTACTTCAGAATATAGTGTAAAACACTTGATCGAATTTGCTTATTTTGGTATTTCGCTTCAAATTTATTGAATCCCAATAAAGGTTGTTCAATTAGATCATGGTAGGAACTGTGCTAAGGGGGGTACCCAAGAGATTTTCTACGTACCCTTGTCTTCCAAGTTCTTATGACTATGATTAGAATTATTTCAGGGATTGATGCGGTGTTAAATGCACGCTCATTACCGCTGTGAGCTCGCAGTGGAACAATGAGTTCGTTGATGCCAGTATGAGCTGTAGTTAGCCTTTGGCTCATGCTTCCTAGAGGCAAGACCCGACTTGTGATGCTCTCGACGAGAAAATCATTAATGTATGGGGCTAGACGGAAGAGAGTAAGTTAAGACTGTAATTTGGCCTCATCCATCCCAAAATGGATGAGGTCCAATCAAAGCGCAATATCAATCTGGAGCGACCTTCAGCACTCGAAGATCGGATATTTAACGGTCAAGCATGAAAGGACCGCAAAAAACAAGAAGAGATCAAGCTCCGGCGGCTACCATAAAGATCCGAAGAGCTTGATTTGTTTCTGCTCTTCCATCATATACGTATTCTATTAGCTTGATTGGGGTATTGGAGTCAAAAGAATCGCTATATACTCAATCTGAAGCTGTACATAAAAAATATTTGAGAAATTTAGGTTAGTAGTGTCGTTAACAGGCTTTGCGTCAGTCAAAGAATTAATTTAGAGCTGGTGGTCATTCACAAAGTTGCTGTCAGATTTCATCCTTACAGTATCGAGAAGAGTTGTACATTGTTTGACGAGGCCTTTGTGTTTGCTTGTCCAAGGAGTGCTCAGCATAACTCAACGCACAAACACTTTTCTTAACAATCATGAGATATTGCACGCGAACTTTGAGCCACCCTGTATATAGCTTCACTGTGGCCACCGCCGTGTGATCTGACCATCAGAACTTGCGAATGTTCTATTTAAGATTAAATTTTTGCAGGAAAGCCCCTTGTACTCCATGGCCCCTAATTGTAATTTGACAAAGGCCAAAGCGTTTTTATCAAGAATATCAGCAAGAATTATTCTGCTTATTGCTCATGACGACTTTATCTGAGCGACAGACTAATTTTAACAAAGTACAATAATCGATCTAGTACCCGTATTAGTAAATAGACTTTGGATTGACCCTTGATAGTATTAGATGTCTTTGTTTTGCTTGATTCACCCGTTTTCTTTTTTCACACTGTACTTTGGTGATTTTTTCTTTCAGCCTCGTCAAAGGCAACCCCAGTGCAGTCGATCTTCATATCAATCATCTTTAGCAGAACGCTGATGTGACGCACAATGCAAACTCAAAAAAACGTGTCTCTTGCCCATTTATGTCAGTTCTGTACAAGCTAAGTAAGCGTTCGAGTACATCTAGATTATATTAGCATTAAGCACTCCGTAGATGAAAGCAGATTGAGGCTGACATATGCAAGCTTGATCTAGACATTGCCATCGCTGTTAAAGACAAAAAAATAGTTAAGCGCGGCATTTCGAACACTGTACATCATTTGGTACAGCGCAAGTAAGCTTGCTACAAGGTTTTTGTTTGACTTGCTCTCTGATATTATACGCAAGCACAGACTGTCCTCGGGCTCACCCTGACGCAGCTTGATAAGAGAATGCACGATTTGATCTCGTAGACATGATAGGTGAGGCCGACTGATAGGATCTAATGTACCTGTAGTTAAAATCCCTAAGTCATGCGCTACGCCTTCATCAAATTATTGCTTGATGATCTACACAAAGCCACCTTCCAAAGCAAACCAAACGAGTATCTTCATCTCCCGCAGCGCAAAGTGCGACAAATGCCATATATTGAGCATCATATGACTGTATCTATTTTTAAATGTCCGACATAAGCAACAGTCTTGCCAAGGGCTATTTCGCCGTGTAGATTACGATCATTATTGCGATATCGCTAACCAGGAGATTGACGACGAGTGTTCGTACTCCATTCTTAAGCATGAATATAGTAAAAAAGTTTGATAAGTTTCAACGCCACGTCGTTGCCCGTATTTTGCTGAGCAACAATACGGTGAAATAGACTTGCCCATCGCTTTTAAAGGCATGTCTTGTGGCTCTCCCCTGACTCTCTTAAAATACAGCTAGACGCAGAAGAAAGTCTTGGCATCAAAGTACTATGAATATATACATTTACAGTCACTATAGCTTCTTGGGGTCTGTGGGAATCGCAAGGCTGCTTGCAAAGCAGCTTATGTCTCTAATCTTGCAACAGGGGCGGTGTGCGTTGCACTAGCTGGTGGTACGACCAAATTGTGAAACACAAGTCAAGTGATGGTTTGAACATCAGTAAGAAGACCATACCTTAAGATGCGGATGTGTGCTTAGCGTAGAATGCGTATATTTGCATCGGGGCATCACATTGATCCATTACGCGATTGACATATATAGTCTCATTTTGGCGTGGTAGTCTGCAGCTTTTCTCGCTGTTTGTTGGCAGTACAGCTACAGGGTTGGCTGTCTAATAGTTAGCCAATATTTTTTTTCTGAGGGCCTCATCGAGATGTTTCTCGTTTGCGGCTCGAACGTGATCTTAAAGCTGCACTCTTTTATAGTGATCGTAGCAAAGTAAACTTTGTGTTAGAGCTTCTACTGCGGCTGTGGCAAGACCGTGTACAACCGTAGCAACGTTTGCTAAGAAAGTGATACATGTATACTGCTGTAGAATGAACGAGCCGGTGTCAGTCTGATATACCTCAGGAGCCACTAACCGGTCAAGCAGCCGTTTTTCCGTTTCATTTGAGGCCCGTTCCGTTTGATGTGCACATCCATACTTAATATATCTTATTAATTCGGCGAGCTCAGCTTTCACATATCGGATCAAGTTTGCAGCAAGGTTGCCGAAATTTTTGCTTAGAACCTCAGGAATATTAAGTTTGCTTAAAATGTTCGTTTGTTGAAGTCGCAGATCTGTTTTTGCCTGACTCTAAGAGCATTATTAGCCTTAACACCATATACAGTTAGTTTCTTAAACGCGAACTGAACTTGACCGAGGATTATCACTATCGTTCTGTGGAAAAACTACTCTGAAATTACTCTCTGTTGCAGTGGCTTTTAGCAATATGCGTCAAATTTTTGCCATTGGATCAGATGTTGCTGTTCTGCTGACCCCCCAGTACCAAATATTGCCGTCATAATGACTTCAAAACATCACATGGCGTATGTTACACAATGTTGTGATACCACCAGTTCGTTTAACTCTGCCACACTCTCCTTATCAAGACTTTGATTTTTGTAAGCCCGTACAGGTCAGAAAGTACTCCTAACCTATGCTTATTTGACTTCACCGTTGGGGCTTGTCTCGCACCTCAGAAGTCCTTACAACAATAGCGAGCATCAAAGATCATTACAAAGCACAGACTCATAGTCATTCAACTGCCTCGCCGACCGAGTTCTGTGCACCATCGGATCCTGGAGCAGTCGCCATCCTTAAGCCACAAGACAAGCTCACAATGCCTGACCAGAGTACGCTATGCCCTTGGATGGCGATTTGATCGCTCATAGAGAATATCTAACGGCCATCGTCTGTTCAAAGTGAGCAATATCCAAACTCATGGTCAACTACGACCGTCCAATCTCGACATCAAACGGGAACAGTGTGAGACCTTCTATGGACAAAGTGCGAGCTCAGCTCATGATCCTGCAGCTCAGCCACCAAGCCAAGTACCCTTGAATAACATGCTTCATACACCGCACTCAGCTGACCCAGTCTTACGCTTATGCGTCACACATTGCGTGTTCGCAAGTGACCAATATATTTATCAAGCACCCGACTCACTCCGTACCTGTTTCCGATTAAATTTAATTGCGTAATGAGCTGAATCGCAAGATCGACAGTCACAACGAGGCGTAAGAGCATGAGGTAGAATTACAGCGATATGAGACTTGCTTAACTCTTGGCTTGCAGACTAGCTATAAGTTTGTGCCGATGAGCTGGCTGAGATCGCCTAAAAAGCTACGTCAAATACTGTGAATGCTTAAGCATTAGGACTACGAGTTAAACATGTGCTCAGCTTGAGGCACGCGCGGCTTTTGAATTCAAATTCTTCTTTCCAAGAAACGCTTTCTATAAAAACTACCGTGCGCGTTTGGCTGCTCAAAGAGCGAATGCTTGGTGCCAATAATACGAACTGGGTCGGTGAATCTCACGTCTCCGAGGATGACAAGATGGTCGTCGCGGCACAGCGAGCCGTGTCGGCGCGACTTATGCCTCATTAAGTGTCTGAGGATGAAGAAATGCGCTTAGAGTGTTTTACTTTATCTTCACACGTTACAAACAGCCTTTGGATCTAGTTTTCTCGGCTGTAGACACGTCATCAATTGCGAGTAAATTGGCGTCCTGCAACATACGGTCAACAACATCATACTCCTCAAAGCACTGCTTTTACAGTGCTAACTTGAACCTCGATACATACTCTACTCGCAGCCCGAGCACATTAAGATTCAGCAAAGGGAAGCATAGCCCTGTTAAAGCTCGTATGATGATTGAGCATATTTGCCGAAGTGAGGCCTCGAACGCATACAAATTCTCAAAATTACGAAAATTCTTCACCTCACGATATACTGCTTTAAATTCCAGCGACGATGTTGCGCGGGAATGCACCTAACGTGATATTAGCACTCATTCTCATTTTTAATTGCGACAAGACCCCAGTTTGTGCAGCGCACTGAGTCATAATCGTTCCAGATCGACGTTCGGTGGACACAGCTCAAGAGGTGGCGACTCTACCACCGACGACCTGACTGTCTCCGCCAAGACATGAAATAAATAAATCATCCCCAAATTTTCCAGTCCTTCCCGACCGAATCTCAATCCACAAGCGCATAGCCGCATTAGCCCACGCGCAAGCTGCTTGACTCGCCCTCTCTCTGAGGCAATCTGTGCCCGAAATTAAATCTAAACCTAACTGGTGCGTAGCTATGACTGAAGCACCATTCTTTCTGCGTTCACCTGCTTTGAGTATCAGTGCGGTTTGGGTAAGCCTACATAGACTTTGGTTGGCTTTACATCCCCTAGAAATGTCGAGTTTCAACGCTAAGCCTTTTCGGTTATGACCTTGATTGGTATAATAAGCGCAGGCGTTTGCTGTAGAATTAGCAGAATGATATTAAAGCGCAAAATCTTTTTTTTTACTTGCTTTACCTTGACCAGAATATTCGTTTGAATATCTTGACTTTTCTCAAACGCGTCGTAGTAGTTGTTGCAAAATCGTGTGGTAGATGATCTATCGATAATTCGCGACAAAAATCGTTAATGTTCTGCATTGTAACAGGCAACGGACTTTGCAATCAACATCGGATTCAGTATCATTCGTAAATCGCCTTTTGTTCCCTTGTGGTATTGTATTTTCAACACTTGAGCTGATGCGACTTTTGCCACAAAGTTAAAATTTGCGTACGGTGGCCGTCTGCTCTTTTCACAAATACTCATCATAGAACTCCACATCCTTATCTAAAATCAATTTTCATATTTAGCGCTGACAGCTTTGTTGCTGTGAGTCAGGCTTTGCTTGCACTCGGCCACGGTAAGCATCGCATTGGACATACGCGCAAGATGCTAAGAAAATTACCAAGCTAGATCGAAACACTATCACTTGAGCCGACTTTATTAATTTTTTGCACGGTGAATTAGCCCTTTAGTTTTGAGGTGACATTTTAATTTGTTTGAATGGATCAGGACAGGAGGCAATCGATTTGAACGACGCCACACTGCATGATCGATCGTCTTGTCAGCACTGACAGTTATCTTGGTACGTACTTCTCTAATCGTTGATCGTTAAATGTTGGATCTTCATCGTGCAAGTCATAATTTTAGTTTATATTTTTATTCCCTACACAAGATATTGCATCTTTAATTTTCTGCTGTTAAATTTAATTAAGAATATTGAAAAGGGCTTTGTTAAAAGTTGTGAATTTTATATACTAAAGCTTCATGCTAGAACATCGCATTGATTAGACGCGAGTCTGTCAATGCAACAGATCGTTTATTTCGAATGTGCACAGGGACGCCCTTGTGGCGTAGGGTGATGTCACGCGAAACAATATAGGAATGAATACGTCCAAAGTCATGCGGAACGTTAGGCAAGTTTCCCGCGAGAATGCAATTATCGTTTGCACGTGAAATGAAAAGTTCTCACATTTGGCACGTCAGAGGTGACCCTTCTCGCATTGCATGTAGTTGCTATACAAAGTCATTATCAAACGGAACGTCTTTGTGTTTTCTTTGTCCAATATACCTGGTACGATCGTGGTTAGCTAATACCAGATGAGAAGGTGCAATAATTATTTACGTGCCAAGTGCACATTCTGCGCAAGATGTACCTTAAGGCTTTGTAGGCTACTAACCTGCTAACATATCGAAGCCACGAGAGTTTACGATGCTACAAAATTGTGGCTCGATCTTGGTTATTTACAAAGCCTATGATGTCAGGTTGTACGACTTTATTTTGAATCACTTCCTGGTTCAAGATTATCTAAGCGCTGAGAGAAAGAGCGCGCCAGGTTTAATATTTCGCTCTGCTAAAATTTACGAGCACCAACCTAAAAAAATAGTAAACAATGAATAAAAACTATTCTAGTTAGACATCGCGAGATGAAACTATGCGCCTTGCCTGTTCCCCATAGTCTATCCACCACATCGGTCGCGCCTTCCACGACCCCGAGAGTACATTTTATCGATTTGCAATTTACGTGCCGACGGGATTCAATGCTTTAATTTCTATACCACTCGCATTCGATATTTGATATTTAAGAAATTCAATCAAGTTACGCTTAACATCTGGTTTAAAGGCGAGCACTCAAAGAAGAATTTAGAGGAGCCAGAGTCGACACGCACGCTTCGAATCTCTCCATTCTCCGCAAACAATACTTTTTGTCATTCGACAATCTGCTTGAAACAGCTCCCATTGACAGCACTCAAACGTCCAAACCATGGTCTTTAAACTTGCGACTTTCAGCGTGGCAGCACTCGTGTCGGCCTACCTTGCAGCCCCTGCCGCGGCTGCTGACCAACCTCTTCCTTGGGACGGGCGCGGCGTTGGTTTAACTGTTGACACGATCACCGACAAGTAC
>RCHQ01000281.1:0-56213 GCA_003676415.1 Plasmopara muralis | reverse complement strand
GTTGCATAAATCACAGTGACGTGCGCGTTGCACACTCTTTTACAGCAAACAAAAGTATCATTTGCGGCATCCATCACTGTGAATACCTGGAGACAAATGAATGATTGTTCAAGCTGGACTATTTTTCTTTAAAGAAATTGTATATAAAAATAAAATAATTGGTTCTCGGGATAAGAAGGAGGACTTTCACTTTTGGATTTCTACAGTGTCAGTTGCATTTTTTATTGAAAAGTTAAAAGAGACGCCCGTGGCTTTTGATTTTACGCTTCGGGCTTTTGTCCGCACTGCCGTGAGCCGCGTTCAACCCAATAAATTAATTGATTCGCTATCCATCAGCATCGCACTTCAGCCTCAACAAATCTATACTGGCACTCGTACTTCGATAGAAGTTCTAGATGAGTCTTGTACTATCTACTGCTTAATGTGCGTATTGCTCCCTTTTTGCAAATTGCGACCAAAAACTTTTATGGGACATGCTTGATTGGTGGCCCTACCTTAGGAGTGAAATCATTTCATCCCATACGAAATAGAGTATTATAGACGTATAAAGTTCCAAGCTGACCATACGATACCACGATCTATCAAATTAACATTTCGCACGCCCTTACATGAGAAAAAGTGGCGCTCAAGATCGGTGCCAAAATCAGTGTGAAAGATCTAGCGCAGTGCTAGCGCAAAGAGTGTTCCAAAGTGTTTCTTTTGAGCGTATACGGACGAAAAAAGAGTTACTAGAAATTTCTTGTCGAAGCTGAACTAGGGTCTAGAGAGATTTGTGCTACAGGAACCCACGCGCTAGGACTAAGCTGTCTCTATCGCGGGATGCTAGTAGCAATCCGACTCATACTGGGACCGGGTTCCGTACCCCTCATTACACTATGGGACTTTTTCGGTCAGTGGGGCGTCCCCCACACAACCCTTTTATTACCCAATAGGGCCGAGTAGGAAGGGCAGTCACACACTTGGGTGTGATGGCTCCTCCACTTTAGTGACCTACCTATGGCCTATAAGTATCGAACGAGGTACCTCCCAGTCCTGGGTCGAACGGCTAACCGCTCGAGCCACAGGGTCGTTCTAGAATAGTTTGTGCTGTTAAAGTTTAGAAATATCCAGTGTCTGTGCTGCTCAAAAAGCCTATCACAGCTTCATTGATTATTTTTACAAAAAGTACACACGATACTTTTATATATTGAGCTAAATATATTTTTCATAATCTATTCCCGCTAAATCAATATTGAATATAAGGAAATATGAGGTAGAAAAAGCTCACGAATGTCGGACGAAATATAAAAAGCTGTTTGTGCTAGATACCTGTCAAGTGCAAAAGTCTTCGAATCATCTACCGCCGAGTACGGACGCAAGCCGCCACCCTGTGTAAGGTTTACCTGCTCTTTAAATAGCATATTCGATGAGTAATAGGAGAAGGGCACTACCCGGTCAATGCAGGCCACCGCTCCAGGCAGTACGTTCACCTGCTTTGCGCGCCATGAAAGCTCTTCAAAGGCCTGACATGTCTTAGCATAACTATTCAAAAAGAGCCGCTTTTCTAGTGAGACCTATCGGCGGCACCAAAGCTTTTGAAGAATCTTACCCGGTTTCGAATGAAGCCCAAAGACAAGGATGGTCAGCCTGCCTCCGACACTTTAAAAACTTTCCAGTCTTGTAATCATAACGGCCCAATCAGGATACCTGAGCATATTTTTAGGGCTTAACAACTTAAGACACTACCTTTTTGTGCAGGGTGCTTTACGTCCTTAAGCCTATTGTGCAATTTTCTCACAACGTACAACTCATCTCCGAGATGGCACGGCTTGGCATAATGTAATAGCGGAGCACCTATTAACAACAATAATGATATTTATGCCTCTAATTTGGAGTATTTGTGGAATGCTCGCCTACTGATTCGGTGGGTTATATGCGCGGTTGAGACTGAAGTCGTGTAGAATCCAGTCGATTCTGCTGCCGAAGTGATTCATGCTTCATACAAGGACATCAACTTTGCCTTCAAGGAAAGTTTTGTGTTAACTCGGCGATGCCGGTAATATTATTACCATGTTTGGGGTTATGATAAGAACTTCCGAAGTTATTGCGGCAAATGCTGGGGAGGCATGTGACGCCATAATCTGACTCACAAGGATAACACCACCATGCTTAGAGGATGCACAGATCAGACCTTTACGCTTCATTTCACAATTACAATCTACTGCTCACACCAAATACACCATAGGCGAATAGCCGCAGTCGAATCTCAAGCCTCATCATTATCGATACGCTGTCCCCAAAGCAGACTGATGTCAATATAAAAGGCGATGACTAGAATCCACAATGTAGTCGACGCTGGCAAGGAATGGGCTGATATTACATATGTAAGGTGAAAGTTTGAGGCTGATATTACGGAATTGTGGTCGCTAAATGTTGTTATTACACCGACAATGATCGCCCTTGGAATCTCAGTGGAGCATTAGACAAAGACTTATTCTCCGCCGTAAAGGCAGTGCGCAAATGCCTCAATCGGATAAAGCTTTACATTTGTGTGATATTTGTGAGACAATGGATGAGCAATTTGATTGACTTGACGAGATAGTGACTGATCTGCAGACGCTGAAGAAGTAGAAATCTAACGGACTGCAGGCTTAAGATCGTATAAGACGGCCAAGGCAATGGTCATAGATAACACGGCCAGCAAAGAAATGGCGGTAAATCTAAAGGCAAGTGCTATAAGCGTGGTCAAGTCGGATTTTTTGTGCGAGACTGTCCGAAGTGGGAAGTTCTCGAAGAAGATAAAAGAATGATGCATTTAAGACAAGCAAAGACCATGGCTTACGATAGTGAGGCTATATATTGCTCATGACACCTCTTCACGGTGATCCCTTATTAAAATGAGGTGCTGAACACTTGAGCTAAGGTCACCTTATTGGACAGGAAAAAGCTGCGGGTGGCTTGCAGAGGTATGTTATAGTTTCCCGAACTGTTAAACTTGCGAAGCGAGACAATTGAGGTCATGTCTATGCCACGAACAAGAAATGTCTTTGTGTCGGCAAAGGCTTACTGTCGGCTGGCAAATCAGGAACGTCGCATAAAGGCAATGATTAAGAGCTCCACCGGCATCATATGAAGTGCTTGGCGTGCGATAGTTTATGGCAAGCAAGTCGATTAAGCGTACGTTCTAGTGTGTGAGCAAGAAGAAAAATCTATAGAGATGTCCATATCGCTGACTCACTCACAGCAACAATATCCTTCCTATTCTTCAAACAGTCTACAATTTAAAATCTTGTGCTCTACAAGTATTTTGTCAAGCGAGGCAAATACGGTCGTGATCGTGGCTATAGTAACAATGTGTGAATCTTCGTAATGGCATCTAAAGTCTTTAGTATCCATAAAGCGACGTTGACCGAGTGTTAACATCGCCAGCCTACAAACAATTATGTGACCCTTGGCCGGGTCGCCCGAATAATATTTGCTGCGACGTGGGTCGTCTCCTTATGATGGGTAGTGCATTTAAATAGAAGCGCAATTATGCTGATTTTAACCGATAGGTTCGACAAGAATTTTTATAGTCTTAGTGGTAACTGATTTACACCCTTACTAAAGTTGTTTTTGAGCTTCTTTCGCACGATGGATTTAGTCGAGAAGGCTCAAAATCACTAGATTCGAAGGTAAAATTGCAAAAATAATGACTTCACTACACTTTGGCACAGCATGACGTCATTGATCAGCTTCAAGAAGGTTCAAGAAGCCTAGTCATGAAGGTGGGATTGCGAAAATTTGATGTCACAGCCTGAGGTCATTGGATGACGTCGTTGAGCGCACATTAATCGTTCTCTATGATGGCCAGCAGCGGCAATTTCACACAGCGGGGCATGTGGCTAAATTATATCGAAATTTATCACTCACTGATCAATCCTTGGTAATTTTCAAAACTAGGCGTTCAGAAAGATTCTCTTGCGGAATGACAAACCGCAGTACGAGGACGATATTTGACTAAAGTCAAGAAAATTACCATCCCAAAGATAAGTCACTCGGCACATTGTAAATGCAAGTAAATGGGTTATGTATATATGCAAACTATCGCATATGCTGCATTTAACAAACGTACGCAAATACAGCACAGGTGGCATCATTAGCACGCAATTTCCGGAGGCTCTAGACCACTGCGGAGGCTGCGAGTATTTTTACAGCTGCCTCTCCCACGGCAAAGACAGTTATATTTCCACATATTACAATTGAATGGTCGGAATCGACATCAGATATTTAGGGAACCTCGAAAAGCGTTATTTCTAGCAGTCAAGCATTATGAGCGTTACCTTTACGACTAATTTATTAAACGACGCTTGGTGGAAAAAATCCGACGACCCACCAAGAATCTTTTTCTTGGCTTTTTTAGTGAAAGCTGAGTATATATCGCGACTTTGTTTCCTTACTCATGGAATTAAGCCTGGATCGCGACTTTGTGCAGCACCGGTTCGGCTTTTTTCGATCTAGCATCCTACCTGACCAGAAAGCGATAAAATTTGCGCTTTTTAAGCTGACAGTGGACGCACGCTCAACTGAAGTGAATGTACCCTATGCAAATTTTGTACTAAAGAAATGGATGAACATTTAAACTTTTCTGCCAATCAAAACATAGGTTGTAGCATCCATTTTTTGTAACAACGCTTAGACAATCCCGAGTGTTGACCATAATCTCCACAATGTATATATACTTCTTAATTTCCAATTCGTATGAGTGGAATTTTCTTGCGAAATAAAGTGCCTTTTTTTAGTCCCAGTGCGGATGACGGGCCCATTAAAGCGACAGAATCTCGACGGGTCACAGAGCTTTCGAACTCTGAGCAACATTCTAATGTCAATGCAAATTTAGACCACAGCAATTCCTGCCTTGAGGACAATAAATTCGCCGAGTCGTCGAGAAGGCGCGTCTTGCTAGCGTCCCGATACTGTTGGATCTGCGGGGTAATTGCTAAAAAGCTGGGGCTGCGTGCGCTCTTGCTGCACTGTTACATTCTTCACACAGCGTCGTATCCATCAATTTGGAATGAAATAATTAGGGGTGTTGGACCAAGAAGTCGAAGCTCTTGCTAGTGCTCCAAAAATCGATAAACGGGTTTTCACACTTGATTTGCGCGATAATAACATCACACCTGAAGGTGCTTGAGCTCTTGCAAAAGCTTTGCGAGTCAACCAAACCTTGCGTCAGTTGGACATGCGCTGGAATGGATTTGAAAAATCAGGAGCCATGGCATTTCGTGAGGCATTGCAGAGCAATCACTCGCTTTTGACGTTGAACCTTATGGAAAACAATTGCAGCTTAAGGCATGTGGATGAAATTGAGTTGTTAAGTTGTTATTAGCAAGAAATCGTGCTTTTAGCGAGAAACCATTGCCTCTGACATCGGATGCGTCTTGCCAGAACGATAATGAGGACAATTCGGATAACAAAAGCCCCAGATCCTCCTTGGACGACTAACTTCTTCTGCAGCTTTTAGCTGAAAAGGAAAAGCTGGAAGAAGAGGTCGACCAAGGCAGGCAAGAACGACAGAATTTAGTAAGGCATAGAAGCGTATACTCATTTCATTTGACGTATTGCACTCATGTATCTTTTGAGCCTTTATCTAGTTAAAGAATATGGAAGAGCTGAATGTATAGAGTATTTGAAAAAAAACAGAACAGATGGAAACTCTGCACAGCAAGGAAAGAGAGCAGAAAGACATGCAGATTGCACAGCTAGAAAATGCTCAATATATATTGGATAACGACATACACCGGACTTCTCTCACGATAAGGTAAGTGAAAATACTGATTTCAATACAAAATGTCAGACGATCTGACATATTGCTTAGGACGCAACAAAACGAGATAGAATCGCTGAAGAAGCAGCTTCAAGATGCTCAACAGGACTATGTGCACAAAGAAATTCAATTGGTATCCGAACACGACAGCAACTTGGGAGCAGCCGAGCGGCAACTTGAGCTGGTGATTGGATCGATCCAAACTAAAAAATACACCTCGTCGCACGCGAAAGGAGTGAACGAGAGCTCTGGGAGAAGTGTGAAAATTTGCAAGCTAAAGTTACAAACTCAGATCGAGCATGAGAAGGTGATTAATGAGCTCAAGCACTGGTGACGGTGAGAAATAGAAGTGCAAAAGCGTGTACAACGCTCGATCGGGCTGGTTGGAAATCAACTTGCATCAGGCAGGAAGTGGCACAAAAAATTGAGACTATCATTCAATTTCGCCAGGACAATGCGAAACTGCAGCAAGCTAAGGATGAAATGCAGCGGGAAATGAATGCTTCGATAACGACACAGACCAAGGCAGTGGTGGAGAAGCAGACACTGCTGGCTGCAGCGGTAAGTGAACAAGGTCGTGTTGAGGAGAGGCTGCTACTTCAGTTGCGCAAGATGAAGAATCAAGACGCTTGTGCAGATGCAGGCAAGTTTAGATGAACAGATTCAGGTATGTCGCCACAGCTTTCTTGCATAAAGTTTCACATTAACAAGGTGCTGTTAGGATTTAACGGCCAGTGCAAAAATTGTGACAGAGGAAAACGCTATTAAATTAGAGAAGACGGCGACAATCGCTCATCTAGAGAGTGAAGTGTTACAGCTTGAGCGCACTTTATCTGCCTAAAATCGCGAACATGAGATGCGCATCGACGATTTGGCGGAATTATTTGGCCCTTTTGTGCAAGAACGGATTAGGAGAGAGCGAGAACGCCGCAAAAAAGTATCAGCAGACGCTGGAATTGGACAGGGATCTTGTAGCCAGGCCAATTTCCCATCCAATGACCATCAAATCGAAAAAAAATGATTATGAAAAGTGGCACTAAAATTTCTGGTTAACTGAGACAAGTTCCGGGCTTTAGATATAATGACCTTTTAAGATGGACATCATTGGATTAAAAATCGAATTCTTGTCACACATTTGTCGCGGCGATCTTAGTGCGTTCAAATACCAATAAGTGGGTGATTGGTCGAGCGCTGCATGAATCTGTAACGGCGTCAGCCATTCTACTTTGAACACTACAGGCTGTTCAGCGAGATCCAGAAGAGCCTGACCAGTGCACTGAACTCGGCGAGATGTACGCCGAGATTGTTGACCACCCCAAGTCGATTAATCCATCACTTGCGTTTTTATCGTCCAGCGAGTAAATAACGTCGAGTCGGTCCACCGGATAGTAATAAGCAGTTAGTCACCTCCGAATGGCTAGCACAACGAGCGTACAGACGCTCATAAGCCAGTATGAACGCATGATTCAGGCCACTGCTGTCCCCAAAGCTCCTTCCACTTGGCCCGTGACAAGAAAGACAGTATTAGCGCTTCCTCCACAGCCAAAGTCCGACAAATCGCCCGTAACAAAAAGAATCAGTCTTTTCGACCAAATGCATGAAAAGCAAGAAAAAAGTCAACTTGCTACGAAAACAGTTTTAAAGGAGGAAAATATTGCGGCTACGAAGCCTGCAAAGACCGAGTCGGCCAATTTCAAGTGCCTCACGATCGCGACTCTCAAGTCTCAAGATGAAAATGATGCTGAGTTGACAACGAAGCTTAATACCATGTGCTACTTGCATATGCCCCGCAGTCCGTCAGCATATTCCACGGCTTCAACTGCTTCAATGGACTCGCTATTGAGCTCAAGGGGAATGTTCGCTTCTGACCTTCTGCATTCATCAGGCGAAGTTTCTGCCAACAGCCCAAAAACTGTCGAGCCCACTGCTAGCCGATCGAAAGAATATTTCGCAAATAGCCCGCAATCGACCGAGCTAGTTTCAAGAACGTCTTGTCAACGTGGTATACTGAATCAAAAGCCATTGTCTGCTAAGATGGACAAATCACCGAGGCTAGCACCAGTACCGACTAAGGCTCGTCGGTCTTCGCTCTATTCGGACAAGGCAACAACTGTATCGACACGTATCAATCCACCTCGGACTACTTACACTCATGCAGAGAGCCGTAAAAGTTCACTGCCTACCTCTCGATACATGAACTATGACAGTTCTCCCCGGTTTGCCGCTACAAAGACCATGAACTTGGAACGTCGTCGAAATTTGGAAAAGCGGAAGCGGCATCTTGCTGTCGATCCGGTGAAATATCTCGGTTCCAGGACTGCGCGGTGATTGTGCGCATCTCAGCAACATAATTGACCTGGAGACTTCAAGTGAGACATCATGAACAATTAAAACAACCTATTAATTTCGAGTTTCCTCCGCAAAAATTAGTCTGCTAGTGCTCGAATAGTAACACTAAACATCAAAAAATACATCTTTACAACATCGCCTTCACCATCTTACTCGATCAAATCTAAAGCCAAGCCATCGCAATAACTTTGTGAAGACATGCACAAGCGAATAAAGTAGCTTTTCTGTCAACTCGGACTGATCAGCTCCAAAATGAGCAAGTACTTTTGAATGCAGCGCGTAGGCAGCATTAGCTAGGGAGATACATACCAGATATGGAGAAGCCAACTTTGCGCTGGCACCATTTAATCAATGGCACCACCCCCTGCGCTAATATCGATAAACACCACATTCAGCTCCCTGTCTAACGCATTGAAGACGTTAAAAGACGTCCACCAATTTTAATTATGAAATCTTTCAGCATCATTAGCTGCTACAGCAATTAGGAAATAATTTATCTCGCGACTAAAGCTCCGAAAAGATCTTGGCAAAGTATATTGGCGCAGGTTTAACTTGCAGTGAAGGGTCCGATAACGCAGGTATAGGCCGATGTGTCGGTGTGAATTAATAGAAAAGTAAATCATCCAGAACGTCACCTCTAGGCCTCGAAATGCGGCAGCGCGGTCAAGACAATCAAGCATCGCAGTACTCACCTCTCGACAATATTTTCCTGATCAACGGACCTTCGCTTCATACAAACTAAATAGTTCTCCCGTACCTATGTATAGGTTAAACGAGTGACTCTTTAAGAAAAGTATTCTGGCTTAAAAAAAGACTGTAACTTGTTGTTTGTATTCACACGAAAAAACGCAATTTCCATTGTCATTAATCTTGCAACATGTCTTGTTAACATCAAAATATTCTTCAGCATTCCATGTCTTCTTGCTACAAAGCTGATGTTATTGATCTTTTCAGGTCCGTACAATGTCAACGGCGTGCCAATTCGTCGAGTGAATCAATCGTACGTGATCGCTACGTCGACTAAAGTGAACATTGAGGAACTGGTGCTTCCAGCTTTTGATGACGTCTACTTTGCTAAGGAGAAGGCAGCTAAGAAGATCAAAGAGGAACAATTCTTTGCCCAGTCAAGCACGGTAAGTCTTTTTTTTTTGATCCCTTGTGAGCATCCCCTTTCTATTACATTAATCGGTGTATCCTCATCCTCCAGTAAACGGTGCACTAAGATTTATGAGTTCTCTCATGTCCTTTTGCTTTTGAGCCTGGACAATCGGACAGAAAGTTTCTGTCGCAAAACAAATCCTCCTGCCTCATTATTTGAGCGCTTGGGATCGCTTGCTTCGGCATTTAAGCTCCTGTAAGACACTAACCAAGTTGCTGCAATTTACCGTGCCAGGCCCCTGTCATCCCAGAACAGCGCAAGAAGGACTAGGAGGCCGTGGATTCGGCCCTGCTGAAAAAGCTGGATGCTGAGCTGTTTTCCTTAAGCCCACCTGAAAAATAACTTTTCGCTGACCAAAAACGATCGCGTTCACGTCCTGAAGTTCTAAAGATGTGCTTTTGCAAGATTTTAGCAAAATGTTTCGGATCATAAAATCAATATACTTGCGTAACCACACGATTCTAGTGTACAGTCGTGTTTGTGTCCATCGTGTCAAGTCATAGCCCGCCTTTCTCGTCGACATATCAGCAACTCGAGCTTCATTTAGATGGCGTGGGCAGGCACAAATCGTCGTCGCTGACCGCGTTCGCTGCGTAAGCTGGTAAATTTCTCCTAAAATACGTTGGTAGCGAACTTTTCGGTTCAGATGCCGAAGGGAGTACGCATTGAGCGCCCAAACTTGCCGTTTTTGATGATCTGGTCTCTCGGAAGTTACTCACAATTGGAGCCTTTGATCTACGTTCGCACGTTACGTAGAACTAACAATATAAGTTGTTCATTGATCGTCGATGATGCTGATCTCGTATACAACAGCACACATGTGAAATTTCGAGTGCATTTGACTAGACAAAGCCTCGAGCTGCTTAGCATTTTTCTATGAAAGACGACACTTAGTCGCGGTAATCAGGGCCTTTTTCTCCTTTGTTGATGTTGGCTGGCCGTGGTAGGAGAGGTTAAAGTCTCTACAAGCTAGAATTGTCTTTGTTGTTCTCTCCGCTTTTTCTCTTCTCCTCGCGTTCGTCCTCTACGGTTATCTCCGCTACTAGCGTCGTCCTTGCTGACACTAGACTCGTCGCCCGTTGCCGCTCACACGAATACTGAAAAGTAAGTTGGCTTGCGCGGCCGTCACCAGGCCCAGCGTTGGCATTTCCCCTTTCTCACTGTGACACCTTACCTCCGATGGGAAGGGTCCCCGATCGCAGCATTAACATCGTCCTCTTTGTCGCCATCGTCCAGACTCCCCTTAAAAGTCATGTATCCCTCAAGGAACAGCCGAAAACAATTGAGTCCGCAGGAAAGTCTAGCTTCGAGCTGGCAATGAGAAAATCAAACGAATTAAAGCGAAGATCTGTAGTGAGTTCATCGTGAGCTACTTAATTCGCTTGAGCTACATAGACATTTCATGTCAAATTGAAAATGAGCTGCTAGGCAGGAGGACCGGGGATCGCAAACTATCGAATTGCAATGTTGACTGTGTTGTCTGGTGGGCATCGACCAGTATATTGGCTTTACGAGCACTGGTAAAACCAGTATGGGTTCAACAAAACCAAATTCGCACTGCGTGTTCACGTGTTCAGCCGTTTGAGCAGGTAATGTAGCAGGTTCTGCTGGTCTGCTGGATATAAACGTCACTGGAAGTATTGAATTCGCACTTAACGTTACCAGGATGTTCAGATCGCAGCGAGCTTTGGTTTTGGCTGTCTTTCGTCCGACAACACCGTTTACAGATTCTTGCCACACGTCAGATGCGATCGCCACATGGTCCTTCTACATATCGCGCACGTGCAAATTCCGCGTCAACTCATAGCGGCTTTTATTAAATATCTCCCATGCGCTTTCGATATCATGTTGCCACACCAATGCGAGCTCAAGGTCAAAACAAAGAATGTGTTTCGACTCGATCGCTTTATACTCATTACGTACGCGCTTGCGAAGCCGGGGCTTGCGTGCTTCAGAACCGAGAAGCGCAACGGAACTAGCAGTAGACAGATCATCGATTAAAACGGTAGGCCCCAGAGCACTGGAGATTAAAAGCAGCTTTTTGCGCAGATGCAAGTCGAACTTCACGTGCGCTTCAATGCAGTCGTCGTCAAAGTGATTAAGTTTGCCCTCCATTGAGTGCGGTTTGTCGCATCCACATGAAGCGCAGAATCATCGAGCGTGTGTTCGCAGGGATCAAACACAAATTCTTGATATTTAAGATGCCGACGTACGGTATTAACCTCGAGTTATCGCCGTTAGGTATTGAAAGAACATCTTTCACGAACCGCAAGGCTTGCAAGTCACCACATGTTTGTCTAGAATAGTGCAATCTTGATGTGCCGATTCTCGAAGTCGACTTGCGTTGTTTACACGCTCTGAATGCGCATTGAGTCAACAATTGACTAGGGACCAAAGTCTAGGGGGACTTGCAGACGGACTCTTCGTTGCGGCTTTGGAATTATTCGTATGCAGTGCCGATGCGCTGATTACGTGCCAAAGCGCATTTGCTGGCAGTAGTGATCGTCGGCACCTAAGCAAAATCTGATCGGTTGGCAAAGCACATACTCACAAGCTCAACGGAGGGCAACTTGCGTCAAGTCTTTCCCCTGCTTGTCTGGTGCCATCATTTCCAAATATGTCGTTCACCGCGCGGACGTGTGTCCCGATTCGATCATCTCACCGTGAGTTTGCGGGGACATCGTGAACTAGTCAAGGGCATGGCATGTGCGTTAACCAAAAAGGATAAACCAGATCGACTTTTCTGTTGCAATCGTCCACCAGCATCCAACAGTTGCTCCAGCCTGCTAAAAATTACATCAGGGAAAAAACACGCCGCCGCTTGAGTTGTGCATTAAGATTCGGTGCTCTAATATCACAAAACGTGTGGCGAAGATACAGGAATATGCTCAGAATCAGCTGGATGAGTGTGACGGTGCAGTCCTGCTTGCAACACAGCACAAGCGTTGACTGCTATCTCTTGACGATAGCCGACGAAACCGATATGTGTTAAAAGCCACAAACACGACAGCACCATGGTTATCGCGACCAAGAAGCATCCACAAAGCGTCCGAGCGCGGCAATACCAAATCAAGAAGCCGTCATCGCAGCGCCGGTCAAGTGGCTCGACGCTGCGATTGTCGACGAGAGACTAGCTGAGATGCCGAGATACTTAACTCTTAGTGTCTTAAGACGTAAACTCAGGACATCTGCAGTTAGTCTTGACTTCGGTCCGGCACCAGCAGCACCGTTTCAGCTATAAGTCTGAGCCTTGGCAGTTGTCATCCACGATCTCAAGCTGCGCCTACAACGTCGATCGTTCGCGAAGAAGATGCTCGTCGTAGTGCAGTCATCATTCAGGCACACACTGGACCATTCGTGCGATTGCAGCATGTTTCTGGATGAGGAGCTGCACAGACAGCAGAGCGCATTGCATTACTCAGCAAGTTGAATTCAGAGACAGCTGGTAGACGCAGTTGATTATACAGCAGCTTGACTACGCGATGAAACAATCGTCGGGTCTTAAACAGAATAATGTTGTTCCAGTTGCTCGACCAAATGCCTTCTGGAACTTAAGGAGCAGTACGTACACCTCTTCGGCTTGATTTGGGGCGTGGACCTGGAATTAAGCAAAAAAACGTTCGAGGCAATATACCGTGCGGCCGCGGACAAAGCCTCTTCGGTTCGTGTGGTTCAAATGCAAAACGGCGGATTACAGTCAATATGTCAGTGCCTTTGATAGCGCCTTTAGGTCGGCCGGGATGAGCGCGAACAGTCGGTAGTTCTCTCGATCAACGGCGCCACTGCCGACTAGCGCTATGACGTAAGCGATTTGTCGAAGCTAAATACCTTACATTAATCACCCTTAAAACATCATTAAATATAAAAATTGAACCTTTGGTCTTTGTTGGTAAAATCGTGAAGTAATCTAATTATTTTATTTTTGAAAAAAAATGGCTGATATCTTAGACCTATATTCATTCAAACCCTAGCTTTCTGAGTAAAGCTATGAAAATTTCTTTTCGAATAATATCTAGAGAGCATACAGATTCAGCGTGTTTTGACAGCAACTAACAATCAATACTAATACCAAAGCTCGCTAAAAGTGATTTGGAGATTAACGTCTTTTCCGGATAGCCATTCGATGTCGATCTTAACCAGAGATTGCACCACAGCGGGTTTATCTCTAAAAGTGGTACGTCTCGGCTGAATGGGTGCGAAGGATATGATTTTCTTCGTAATGCTTACATCATGCTACCTTGCAAAATTCAATTAACACTTTCGTCTCGACTGCTCGGGCTGCTGATATTCATTTGAAGTGTACTCATAAAAATTTTATAGTTTTAGTGGAACTCGAGATAATTGTTACGACCATTTCTTAAACGGCTCAATTTAATTATCACGACGAAATATGCGTAGCAAAACATGACACCTCAAGCCCCTGCTTCCATCGATATTGATGATATCGACCGCAACAATACTCAACTTTATGTTAAATAACAAAGAGGACGCACAATGCCTTAAGTTGATCCATAATCCTGGTGGTCACATTACCATCGTATTATCTTTTAGCTTAGCTAGGATGTGGTCTCACAAGACCCTCCTTCGGCGTAACCACCTGATAGAGGTGTACATCATTAAATGACTTGGCTCCAGGAAAAAAATGCCGGGTGATACAGCAAAGGCCTATCGATACACTTTAGAGATAAGCACGATACGTGAATGGATATATATAAATCTAATCCACTTTATGCCGACATTAGGAGAGTCAAATGTCAAGTGGCGCGACGTTCACGCTAATGATAAAGTGAATGAAGAATACAGTTCGCCAATTCCTTTAAAAAATATTTTTAATTTACAGTACACTCACTTGACATGCAGTCGCACCATTGATGAGCATGACGGCACAAATACATGATAAAAATATCTTGTTCTCGTTCTCGTTGCTGTAAGTTGTTTTTAATACACTAATAGTCAAGCTTGATACGTCATTATGCTTTCGGCAGTGATCGGTATGGATTTGTAGTACGTTGTAGTCTTCTGCAATCGGTTAAGCTAGTTGTCTCACTTGACGGTTGTGCCGGACGTTAAGGTGTTAAAACAGCAGCCGTTTTTTCGACCAAGCCTTTATGCAGCATAGCCTCCCTCACTTTTATGTCTTTAAACGAGGCATCCGATTTACAGGTTCTTTTTAAATATATATCATGATGCTTGCTATCAAGGTAGACATGTTTACAGTGGACCATCCTCGGACCGATGGTCGGGCAGGGCAAGTACATTGCGTCGTCGAAGACAGGTTATAAGATATATATATATAACATTTTATAAAGCTAATTATCTTCTTCAAAAAAAAATTAAGAAGATATTTCGCTTTATAAATGCTTAAAGTCTACCTTTTAATACAGTAACTATTGTTCAGATTGCACTTTAAACTAATAAAGGCCATAGCCACGCGGCTTATACGCTTGATATATCCAAAAAGGAGCGAGCACACTAACAGCTATAAGTGGGCTCACTCGAAGCAAATAACGAGTAAGCTCGGAAGCGTTGGTACAGAACATCTGTGTCTTGATCTGAAGCCAGTCATATAGCTCAAGCAAATTATGTGTCGTGCAGGCACAGCTCAACGGCTAAAGTACCACTCCTCACGAAGTTAGAGAGCCTTGCCCATATTTTCTTGACCTTTCGCCAACAATGACATTCCCAGCATGCAGCAAATATTGTTTCTTATAAGCACCTCATACGTGCTAAATCGAAGGGCGTAAGTCGAACGCCTTAACTGCAAAGTACGCGACTAAGCAGTCGATACTCGAAAATTGGACGGGCAAGCACTGAAAGTGTGATGCTGTAGCACATAGTGCCTGTATGAGCGAAGACAGTCAAGATCCTTGCCGTTGCGGTACGCTAATTTGTGAGATGTATCGCCCAGGCACTGGTCGCGGGCGACATCAACGCAAAAAGCCTTTTACTCCACCGCATGATGCTACATCATTTTTTAATTCCTCTTTAAGAAACAGGCGAACGCCACTATCACGTGGATAACGTTCTCGTGTGGTATTGTCAACAGGGAAAACTTAGTGTCTTGTGAGATGGAAGAGTGTTGGCTTCTATGAAGAATGCTTAGTACGTTGTTGTACTTCGATTTGCAGAACAGGTTGGGAGTTTAGCCATTACTGAATTCAATAGCTCCAAAGTTCAATTGATACTGCTCCTTGGGCCGTTCAGCCTGATTTGTTGACTCAGAGCTTTAATGCATGTTAGTAACGAAAATATCTTTTTCAGTTGAGTCGCTTCGTTTCTTTAACTAGCGCTCTGGTGGAATCACGGTTAAGCTGTACACAGACTCAAGCTAAACCGTGATTCCACTTAAGTAAGCAAAGAGTACATGGAAACGAGCGTTGACATAAGGCATACGTGTACCATCAATAGTGGGCTCAAAAAATTGACAACAGCACCTTAACTAGCGTTAAAACTGGCGATATAATAATAAGCAGTTCATCTTACACTCATGACGGAAAAATCGTTCCTACATGACGGAGTTACACTCAGTAAAATTTATTGTTCTTACGCATCTACAGCAGTAAAAGCCGCTAACTCAAGGCAATAAATTGAGTTGAGAGGATTAGTCGGCAGATCAAGCTGCTTTAGTGCAAAGTAAACTTTGTCAAGCTTAGTCTTAATTTTGACTATGTAGCTCCAAGTATTAATTATGTAATAGGCCGTACCGATACCAACAACAATCACGCCACATAATATTAGACTTGTGAGCATGGTGGTCGCAGCCGCAGCTTCAGTTAAAGGCTATATGATTGGAGAATTAGCACACTTAGTAGGTGGATTTGAAAAAAAAAAGCGTACGAAAGAATCGCTTACGACAGATTCGGTAGCTGTAGCCATCAAGGAAGTAGTTTTAATTAGAACTTGTTTCTTCTTCTAATCTGATTAATACTACTGAGTATATTTCATTGCAGCATAAGCATCTTCGAGCTATGTTCATTTAGCTCACCACAAGCTTTTTAAACGCTCGCCGACTCTTAAACGTCTAAGCACATATTTATTCCGATCGCTACGGGCTTTAACTTAGACATGTTGGACGGAATACTCTCCCACAGTCACTCTGAAGAAGACCAATTGAATTTTAAAAGGTCATTTAAGCTTCCCAAAGCTATGCTCTGTGATCAGAGCAAATTAACGCTACGCCAGCGCACAAATGTGACTGCGGCGAAAACAACCCTTTTACATCGGCGTTTTTGGATGAATTTCAAAATCAGTCTTGTAAATTTTGCTCAATGAAGAAGAAAACATTGTTATTAGATAAGTCAGATGATGGATATAGTTATTGCTTGAATTATGCTTTCGCTTGTCTTAAGACTGTCAACACCTTCCACTCTATTGCATACTTGTATTCTAAGACTAGCAAACGTTTTTTAGTACTTATCCCCCTTAAAGGTGTTATGTGATCTTATCGCAATTCAAGTCAAACGCTTCTTTTTCCAGGGCATGATACAATGTTTGTCACTCAAAGCATGCGACAAGTCTTACATTGCTGACCGAGACAAAATCTGCGTAGGAAATAAGTGGCAAGGCTCAGGGTGAAGAGTGCACTAATCCAACAAATTTTCAAACTTTGGGAGGTCTGTGAGATTTTAATCAAGCTTTTATACTTTATTTGACATAACAGCTCCTCGCTGCTGCCATTGGGTCATACGGTGCCCAATCCCTAAATTATTTCGGTTGAAATCTTTAGACACACCATTTGCACTATGGCACTTTTATTTGACTCGAAGTAATATGATTCGAGACCATTGTGCATTTTCACACTTATTCTATGTCACCTTGTAGAATACATATCGACTCAAGACTGTGGAGATGTGGTGCCTCTGTTCTGGCTTTCGCTCACATCCACCAGCGCCACAGCTTTAGCCGAGAGGATATGCATCCGTCAATGCCTTCTTGATGTAACTTGGACGGGAGGATGGAGCTCACATCAAAGCAAAAGGATGATCCAATGTTGCCCTTCAATCTGCTGATGTCATACAAAATGCATACGACGAGATTTGAAGCTGACATGCAAATTAAAAACAATGAACATTATGGCACTGTTATATGTTGAAAAATCTTTGTAGTTTATAAACAAGAATAAGCAAGTTATGGCGTAGCAAGTTACCTGCTGATTGGCCTTGTCAGGTGGATGATATCTCAAGTATTGATAAAAAATGCATCAGAATACTTTTCTGTCTTGTTCCTTGCTATGAGCAACACCAACCAAAAGCTAAAAAAGATGCTAGCGACGTAAAAGGCAAGATATGTGACAGAATGTTCAGACCACCGTTCAGCAGCGATCATATGCGACTAATAGTATACAGACAATTTATGTAATTGATGTGGGTCCGTCTTTGATGTATCTTGATTCGACTCAAAATTTGTATGACATGGAAAGAAGGTACACTTTTAATAAAAACTGTTAACACAGCACGTAAACGAGTTTTGGTATCACGTTTTAATTTATAAATTAAATTACTTATCATCGGCATTAGCTAGAAAGTAAACCCATTATCATGATCGTAAAATTGAGTAAATTGGAGTTACATAATGTGGCTTACTAGTATCGATTTGCAAATGATTTTGTCGACAGAAAAATAGCTATCGGGACCATATTTTTAACAAATATAAAATAGCGGAAATTTAATTGAATTAAGTGCGAACTCGTTTGCTACCTAAGTCAGTGACCGTCGCACTAAAGTCGAGCGAGCGAATTGCACAGAAGTGTAGGACAAAGCTAGCATTTTGGTCATAATAAGCGATAGTCAGTAAAACATTTTGAGTAATAATTGAGATTTGATACTTGACTTCGTTAGTAAACAAAAAGAAAATTGCGCCCTACTGTCCACGAGCGAATTCTTTTTACGTTTTAATGGTGAAGTGAAGCGCAAATGTATGTGTGCACAATTTCTGGATAAAAAGAATTATCCATTAAACATTTTAATGGGAACTTCTTGCTTTGCTGGCTGTCCCTCAAGTCACTTCCTTAAAACTTGTCCCTACCCCTTTCCAGCATTTAGTTTTCTGCGTCAACTACTGTTTTTGCTCTGTCACGAAAAGTTTAGGGGCCATTTCGTCTGCCACCTCGACTACTGCTGTTGATTTGGCTTCAGCAGATGCAATCAAAGTTGACCACCTGTCAGGTCGAGTGGCTGCTTTTCCACAAATTGATCTTTCAAGCTCTCCTGTTGATGGTCTTGTGCTGCTCTTCTTGATTGTGCGTATACCTCCTGACGTAGAGATTTTCTTTTGCCACAGATCATGCTGCCTCTATTGCCATCGCCTTCTCTTTCAGACCATCGTGCCGCGGGTAGATCGGACGGGTAAAGCACAAGCAAGCAACAACCACTCTACTGCTCTCGTCTCCTAGTGACAAAGATGACGAGATGCGTTGTTTGTTCTCTGCCGGGGTCGATTCGGACATGTATGCGGCAATGCTAATTGTCGCTATTGGTGGTTGCGCCGCTAGCGCTAACGCTGTTGATGCTGCGGTGTTGCTTAAAATACAGAAGAACCACGTCTGACCAAGGTGATGTTGATCCGCCATCAAACCACCAATCGTCGTGACAAAGCCAAAGTTGATGGTGCTTGTCGTCGTGTGGAGACGCCAAAATTTCTCGATGTCTGCCTCTAGGTATCTATCATTGAATGGTTCGTATGCGCTAATACACTTGTTGACATCCGCTCACCCACTTTCGGAAATTTTCAATTCATTGCTTTATACCTGTCTTACAAAGTCGTAAAAGGCTGCATTCATTCTACCTTTTTACTTAACGCTTTATAATTGGAATTGTAATGCTTGCTTGAACGTCTCGACTAATTCATTTTAGATCCTTATGTGCTTTTTGTTCGACTTACAAAACGGGACGCTTCTTCTAGCTTTGATTATTTTAGTCTAGCATGTTATTACCTTTAAAAAAACTAAATTAAGACACTATCGTCATTGCTTCTCGATGTCTATGCTACCAGCTGAATCAGGAAGCCTCACGTCTTCAAAAAAACACTTACAGCTTTTGATTCTTCTTCTTTTCACTCCCGAGCGAATTATTGGTTCTTAACGCCTTCCTCTTTTGTTGCTGTTTTATTAAAAATTATAATAAAATTAGCTTTTGAGTGTCTTATCACTCACTTCGTCGATATTATTACATCTGTCTTTGAATTAAATGTCTCAAAGCTAATCTCCGCAGTCACTTATACGATAAATTGATAAGACTTACTTTTCTTGACTTCTCTGATCACTCCCAAAATTCCTTATCACCAGTATTATAACGATTGTCTTTCTTACCACTATTGCGAATTAATGACTTTGCTTTTAGAGCAGCCTCACTACAGCTCGCAGTATACAGGTTATAAATCCTTGAAAGCACAAGTAGTCAATCCCCGGTATCCACCAGCTTTAATTTCGTTTTGATTTCACGATCTGTAGTCTTAACCCTGCCATTAGTATTAAGATTTATCAATTAAGAGCGAAAATCGACATCAGTGTTAGCCGGGCTTTAACTTTTTATTGAGAATGGTCTCACGGCTACGAAAGCATCGTTCATCCATGCTTCAACATCACCAACAATTTCGCGAGTTGAGAAATCAAGCTTTGCTTCAAAGCTTTCCTTTGTTCATCAACTATCTCAAATGGTCTGTATGAGCTGGACTTTGACTTTATTAAATGGCGGTGATTATTGCATTCTACACAAATACCTCCTTAAGAAAATTGTATTTATCAGTACAGAGTATAAAAGTTTCGTTCTTTCTGTAGATCAGCGTGACTAAGTCATGTAATGGGGTTTTCGACTGATGACACATTTAAGTCCGCTCGTATGTAGCAATTCTGACACAGTTTATAAGGATTTTAAAGGTTCTTTTTTGATAAACCTGGCAAGCAATATTTGAGCGAAAGTTTGCTTACCCATTTTCTAGGATCAATCGACGATTATTTTTGATGATGTGGATTTCATTCCAAGTCTTTCGCGACTTGGGCTCATAACCAATGCGGTTTAAGATCATGTCAATTTCTTAAGTATCATTCTTGTTCATCGTGGCGCTAAATGATTTCTTTTACTTCTTAAATATCAACTCTGTTTTCCTTTTTTTTGTCGTTTGTGAAGATTGACCTTCTTTGACCTAATTTAAAATCGGTCTGTCCGTACCACATACAACATTGCTTTACCTTGTAGTTTCCTTATAAAATGCTTCTTTCTTGAGACGATGAAACACAACTACACATAATTTAAGCTCATTTTTTACCGTTTCTCCTTTGATTGGCTATAGTGAGGTTTGTTCTTATTATAATCTTTGACCATTTGAATCGTTTCGAAAAGTAGAATATCATCATACCCGCGACAAATAAATTACTGAAGATACTTAGATACCTCAAGCTACGATCGTGACATCATCCAAAACGAACTTTTTGTCGCAAAAGCACTTCAGGGTCGTTTAAGTCTAGCTGTGAATAATGATTGACTTCGTATCCATTCTTAAATGGACTCTTCGTTTGTACCATGTAATCACAGACAACCCTTATAAAGCAATATAGATTAAGTACATTACTATACCGGCCCCCTCCATACTTCCTTCGTATATTCCTGACCATGTAAGACTTACCAGTTAGGTAGTTGATATAGTTCTTTTGATATTGATATTCATAGCATTACCAGTCCACGCAGTCTCGAACAAGTAGGGTGTACTATAGTCAAAGTGAGCAACTAGTCGCGTGGAAAGCAACCCTACTTAAGGTGCTTAGTGTAAGCACGTAGCACAAGCTTAATTTAGTTTTCAATCTCGTTTTTACAGTTAAATGTGGTACAAAAAGGTCATGGTATTGAAAGTCCAAACAAACGAAGTACAAGTTGATGCAGTTATAATGAAACAGCACCGTGCGTAGTTGAGTAAGCTGATAGATGTCAATATACAAACGGATTAGGCTTCAATGAGAAGGCTCACGTTCCTTAATAATGCTTTGACACGTATTATTTACCGCTTTTAAGTCTGTGAGATGCGGAGTGTTCGATTTTGTTTTGGATGGATTTGTTGTTTGACTTGTGTTTGATTCTCTTTATGGCTGTTCATGTCCATGCCAGATTGGCCGAAAGCTCTGTTACCTACCAAATTCAGCATTTATGAGATTGAAATTATCAGAACCCCCCCTCTCGTCGATTAATTAATACTGCCTCTTAATAATCAAATCCTTTATTGAAACTGGCTTTTACAAACTCGTATATTGTGGTTATCTCCATTCCAATGGCTGTGTACTTCTTGAGCAAAGTAGCATAGAGCAATATAAATTTTCAAATAGCTTTAAAGTAGCCTACGATGACTTGCCTGGCTATGTTTGTGCACCATGTTGGGTCAGAATATTATCGCTGCAATAATATGTGTGTTTCGAAAATCGAAGTCACCTCAGAGTACAAACACTACACTCGAGGTGGTCATATATTTCGTCATTGACGAAGTCGTCATTAATAAAAGGATACGAATCAATCATAGTAATTAATAACAAGAATAGACATTGCGGAATGCCAACAGGTTAAAAAGCATCTGTATCGTACCCGTGTTTTTTTTACAAGTCTTACCACCTCAAGTATGTGTCTTGCTGCGCTTGGTGTTATAACTATCAGATATTGAAGAAGGATTGGCGACGTCATAATTCACTTTAGTGTAAATAGTACTTGGTTTTGTAGATTAAAAAGAGCAGCCTATTTGATGTAAGCTTAAGCACTTCGTTATGTCAAAAGCTCTTTTCAGCAATATCTTCTTACGAGCGTCGTTGCACTTCATACAGCTGATAGATGTTGCGGTCGATGTGGCCAAAATTATCTACGATCTGCCGAGGCGGTATCGGCAATCCGCTGACAGTAGCATATATGTATTTGCAGGTGCGCCAGAGTATATAGGGGCTCAAGTGTGACACTAGATTGAGTTTTGCCATATCATCTCGAGTCTTGTATTCATCCATGCGCTCAACTTGAAATTAGGAAATGGTAGTAGGCTTCTCAGACTTATATTCTTTAGACAGACCTTTTTTCCGAAAGATCAGGTAGCGATATATCATCCGCAAATATATTCATAAAAACAACTGAAAGGTTTTGGTTGAGACTGGGTAGCAATGACAAAGTGAAGTACGTCGAGATTGTTGTACCAAGAAAGTGGGTCCTTTATAGTTGTCATACATAGTAATTTCCCACAAATTCTAATCGTTACTAGTCATCACCGCTAACATTTGTTCCACAAAGCTTGCTGTGTAAAGCTCTTATCCTCTCCCTTGGACAACATCAAACGAGGTAATATACTCAAAAAAGCAAGATGCCCTTACCCTGACCACAGACACATCAATTGTTTTCATCAAACTTATGGTTATAAGTCATTCGCATAGCTTGTGCCCTTCGAAATATAGCAGACAATGTTTGGTATCTTCATGTTGGCTATAACAGTGCACTTATCGCTTGGGTTCCTGATAACGATTTGATGTTGTCCGTGCAAATGGTAACGAATAAAACAGTCTTGGCTGGGTTGGTATCATAGTGTATAGAGTTTAAGCCAAGAACTAAGTATTGCTCAAATGTATTTATTAGCTTTACCATAATTCGACCGCTTCTTATAAAAGCCGGGCTTGCAGTGAGAGACAAAGAAGCTGACAGAAACATTAATATCCTTTGTCGCATACGTATTACCAAGAAAAACTACAATCTATGAAGCTTTGTCCGTCAATAGTCTTACCAAGCAAAAATTTCGTACTTTGATTATTAAGTTTTTGAGCCAACGGCACGAATGTATAGGAGCATATCCCTCGGCACTTCTTCGGATCTTTGATTAAGAAGCAACGTACATCTTTCATGAAACCATCGACTATTGGGACATATAGAGGAATGTGCTCGTCTGTGACGACATATTCGCATTGTGTGAAGTCGCCGTGCTTAGAACGGTGACTTAAAGTCGTAAACAATGTAGTTTTAGACAGACCAATCAGTCTTCACAACAGATAAAATTGTCAATTCTGAATGTAAATCATTCGAAGTCGAGCAATATGTGGCCGATTCCTTCAGGGAATGATGCAAATGCACGAGCTTGCGCTGGCAAAGACGTTGATTAAAGGTTCCTTGTGATCGCTACGGACAACAATGCTCACGCAAATTTTATGTGGGTAAGTCTCTTGGCAGTTAATTATGCATCGAAATCATATGATGGACGCCCTTCAAACCCGCTGGATGTGTTGCAAATGATGAAGAGAGAAGGCAGGTGGCCATGGTATTGAACCTATAGGCTCTAGGGATGCTCAGCATGAGGAAAGAACATTTTTTTAAAGATAGGTTGGCAGTTACTGCAAAAAGTTGCTGATTTGAAATATTGAGTCGTTATACTCGCCAAACAAAGCTAAATTCTGGTGCCGCCAATGCAAAACAAACCTGTGGTTTTTACACCCAAAGATACGCCTTAACTGGGTGATTCAAGTCAGAAGCACTGGGTACAAATTCTAAAAATTTGCGTAATCGTTCGAGCGATCACTGTCGGCTTGTCATGCACAAGCTTGTAGTGCTCCAATTCGGAGCAACTGGATCTTTTTAAGCTGCGATCTGTGCTACTGAGCTTCTTCGACACCATTGTTAAGCTTTGGTTCTTCGGACACAAACGGTTGATCCAAGAACGGGCGTATAGTGCGTGTAATGCCCAGCGAGTATCTTGGACGCTTGAAGAGGTGGTGTAGAACGCACACGCTTGTTATTGTGATGATCAGGTTAGCGCGGCGTATGCAGGGTACCAGTGAAGGATCCCTTCAATTCGGAATATCACGAGCAGTGTATAACGATTACACAGAAATGCACTCACTCTCCAAAGCCAGAGGCACTTGCGGCCATTCTCACATCTACGCAAGTACATGGTTTATGCAAAGGTCTTGGGATGTATAGAACCGCCTTTATTTATCTGAAAAATGGGTTGTTCTCACTGATCGGGACGACTTGCTGGTTTTGTTGAGCCTGAGGAGGCGGCAGCATCTGTATTGTTGATCACCTAGGCTGAATTGCGGTAAAAATTTTACGAGTAAAGTCTATGCTGTTGTGCTCATGGAGCACAAGCTCAAGTATCCCCGGTAATTTCTGATGTAAGCTGGGAAGGGAGAAAGCTCCAAGCTTCGAAGTGAGGAAAATCTAGAGCTAATATGCTTAAGTAATTGAAAACGGTCACCAAAGCAACATAGACCACAAATGATCGGATAAGTATGATGTCTGCTCTCTCTTATCTGGCCACACACTAAGAAGACTCTTCTATCGAAGTATTTTGTTTCTTGAAAGCACATAAAGAAACAGCTGAAAGCGACGTTTCTTCCGGCAAGTTGCAACTTTCACCAGCGCTTGCGTTTTCGTTCCTTTATGCAGGGAAGGTGTGCACTTCTGGATGTTGCTTACATAGCTGATGGTCTTCACTACACGGGCGACACTTTCGATAATAGAGAAGATAATTGGGTTTATGAACGGCCGAAGAGTAAGCAGTCGCGCTTTAATGCTCAGAGCACAATTTGCAGCGACGTAAAAGCATTATCAATCACAACTCATATGTGTTCAATTATAGACAGGCAAAAAGATGTAGATAAGCCGTTACTAAAATTTACGGGACAGTTACCTGTAGAGTGGTGGCTCAAGCTGAATCCCGTTGTTCTCATATGTTATCCAGCAAAGCGATTTCCACTTCTTCGACTGAAGTATACAGAACACGTGTCCCAATGGAGGCCAATTAATTGGATCTCTGAGGGCTTTAAAGGTTTGTTGGCTGAAGCCTAGTCCTTAAAACCACGGAAACACTGATCAGAAAAGCGGTGGGTTCCATAAAGAAAAAGATCAACGGAGTGTGTGGTTTATACGTAACTACGCAAGTGTAGAAGGGTACAAAACCGCATTTCGAGCCTAAGTAGACTTGCCGTGTCGCAGATTTTTTGATCAACAAATTATTGCGATCAACCGAAATAGTTGATTGATGGTTTAAAAGAGACTAATGTAAACAAGAAAAACAAGTTTACTTCTTCTATCTTTTAGCACCTTAACACAAGACAATAAACATGTTGAATTTGGCTCGACGAGTCAATAGGTCGATTCTTGATGTCCCTAAGGTCGAAATAGACATGGCTGTGAAATTTTAAGAACTCAACAGCACAGAGTCATTTCCAGGTCCTGATGTGGAGACATGTGATTCGATTTTGTTCATGCCGTATTTTGAAGAGCACGAGTCCTGGATCGATTGGGGGCTGCTATAGCTTAATTTTTAGCAACAAGGAATAAAGGTCATGCTCTTCCTTTTATTGTGCTAACAGATGCTTGAGAAAAACCCTTGCCACGATTAATACGAAAGGTACATTTACGATGGTAAATGTGACGAAACTTAAACGGGTTTTATCAATGAAACAAGCTTTGTCAATAGCTGTTTGAAACGTTAAAAAAATTAAACAGCATACTTCCACAGCTAGACCACCAACCACGGGAAAAAATGCGCAAGCGATCAAGATTGGTCCACAATTAGGCCTAAATCAAATAGTCGCACGGATCCAAGGGAACAAAGATCCACAAGCGAGTAACACAGGTCTGCAAGACACATTATGTAACATAACACCACACAATGGGGGTACTATTGCTCCGCTAGAAAAGTTGGAGATGCAATACGAAATTGACTGATGATTTTCACTAACAATTCTGCGAATGATAAAAATGCCTTATGCAAAGGGAGATTCGACTTGTGTCACAAGAGTGCAGTTCAGTCCGAGGCAATGCCAGATGTGTCAGAATTACCGAATTGCAATAAGCTTGAAGCTACTAAGCTCTTGACTAAGTTAAAGTCTCTTAAAGGTAATGGTCTCAAAGATTCTGTAAGATGTCGAAATTCTAATAAACTCCAAATTAAAGAATGCTCAGATGTTGTGTTCAGAATGCCGCCATCAAGCTCCAACCAGGAAGTAAGACATAATATTGATCTCGCGATGCGCTCAATGTGCTCTGTCACCAACGCCTCGAGAGTGAGGTGAACTCATAATGGCTTACTTTGTCAAACAAGCAAACAATGGCAAGGTGCGGGAGTCAAATATGCTCACTCACCAATCCTCTGTGCTCAAAAACCAAGCTGAAATTAGCATTTTGTTTGTACTTACAATACGCTTTGTTCTTGCGCGAAAAGTAAATTAAAGCAAGCATGTACTGCGTAACAGCATCTCCGGGTATACAATATACACTGATCTGGATTTAGTGGATGTGTAATTCCGACTCTGAACGGAAGAGTAGGTTATAGACCTTACGACGCTTAGCACACTTAGTGTTTTGACATGAGATGGATAGAAATGCTACAAGAACTATTAAACGCACCATCTACGTACCACACGGAGGGTTTTGACCGCTATGAGACATCCTCAGACTAAGTATTCATTCAAAGCCACTTTGAAGGAGACCGGTTGACATTTTAAAGTCGATTGATCTTCTAAGGAAATGAGTTTAGGATTATGAGAGCAACCAACGTCACTTCAGCAAAAAAACATGTTGTCGTCGCAGAGAAGACTCAATCCCCGACTGATCTGTAAACAGCCATGAGCTCCGCGTAGATTCCGAAGAAGCAAAACCTGGTTTAGCTTGGCCTATGCCGCGATTGGAAGAAAGATAATTTGCTTAAATGATTAGGCCTAACTAGGTATTAGCACAAGCAGATTGCTGGCCATTTGGGTTTAGCAAACTCCATTTGATTTCTTGGACAAGGACCAGCACCTGGATGCGTTTGATATCCTCACTGAGGGTCTTCAGCAAGCATCAATTCTGGCTTTATTGGACGAGACAAACCCTTTTAGCGTTGCTTGCAACACTTCAAACTACGGTTTTTGTGGTGCATTATTGCAACTTAATTAGGACGGTCATGAGCGAGTCAATTTGCTTAGGTTCAGGTTGCTGAGAGCTACAGATTATAATAATCCCGTCCATAACGTGGCTTAGATATGCCTTACAATTTTTAAAATGATCTTCTTGCTCTTATCTATTAAAATTCCCGATACTCGAGGACCGCGAAAATTACGCCGGCAAATAGCAAGATACTTATAAAATTAGCGGGGTCAAAAAACAATAAAGCTGTAGTGCTTGTCGACGCGCTTTCGCGCAGACTAGACTATGGATGGCCGATATTAGCAAAATGATTTTATTCCTTGACGACATTACGTCAGGTATGGTCAAGTAAGAGTCTTTTTAGCGATAACTCACTGAGAACATAATTGCCAAAATTGTAATAATTGAAGGTGCTTTGCTAGAGGAGCCAATAAACTTCTCAGCTGCAGGGTGTATACAAATTTCTTTGCCGAGGTCGTTGATTCAAACTAAAGTACGATCGTAAATTATGCTTAATTTAACATTAAGGTTAAGAAAAATTTATTTCTGACCTCATACCTACGTGTGTGCTCGCCTTGTAAGCCCATTCAAAGAGCCGAGCTCGTGGCTTATGTATCAGCTCCTTTAGGAGACTGCCGGTATCAACCGACTAATGAAATCCATGAGCCTATGCTTTGTTTTGACTTGCCGGAAGCTTGTAGAAAGACGGGTATGTTCATTGTGTATCGTCCGAGGACGGGTGCGCATTTGTTACTTGGTCCAGCCAGTATCTCTGGAAGAAATCGGCAAAAATATTAGGTAAATCCAGTCTTTAGATACAATGCTGTCAGACGGAATTCCTTAGTTTGTCGTATCATTTGGTAAGTGCTGTTCCTTCTGTTGATTTTTGCTTTCTGATGGCAATAGCAGATAAGATGATTAGGCAAATACAATTAAAATGTGTTAAGAAACATACTGCGCAAGATGTTCCATGAGGCGCCGCATTCTTGGGTCAGTAACTGGTCTATGATTGAGCTTGCAGTCTAACCCTCTTGACAGATTTACGGCATTTATGCCTTTTTATGTAACCAGGCTAACACTTCATAGAGTTCATTTTACTCGTCAAAGCTCAAGTACATTTATGTTAAAAGCCATTTAGGCTTTAACAACGTTCCCTTCGAAGCCTGAAAATTGAAATGGTTCTTACGGCAGCAGTTATTTATCTTTGCGAAACGTCGGCTGTCAGGGGAAGGAATACGATTGCATCCACCGAAGATGTACAGATCGAATTTCTAGGAGGCGAGCTTAAATATGTTCAAATGAGGTGACGAAGTACATATAGTCTTCCGCTGGAAACGATTCGTTTTCTATGATTAAACTTATTGTCATATCGTTTCATCAAAACATCAAACGTTCTGGAAATGCATGGAGTAGTGTAGACCATCGACCTTTCCAAGATTATGTCGATACACTCAGCATTTTATGTGGGTATTTCAAAAGATGTTACAATTCTCAAGCTTCTATATGAGTCCTGAGATGCCTCCACAACCTCTTTTAAGCGTCGACTCCGTGCTTGACGTTGCTGGCAAGGCGGATACGGGTGGCTGTCAGTGCTCATAGCATTCGCCGTACTGGCCATAAAGAGTGAAGAGCCGCGCTTCAATTAAAATGTCTGACGCAGTTTCAACAGCCCGGGACGAGACACTCGGCGGTCGATTTGGCTGCAAATTTCATGCGTTTCATGGCCAAGTGAGTTTACCTCCTTCCCATGGGCCTCAAAAGTGAAGGGTCACCCCCAAATTGCTGCTGTCTGACCATCAGAGATCATTAAAGCACAATCTGACCGGAAAGGTAAGTCACATTTTCCGTTTGAGTGCAATGTGAAGCGGACGCAATTTTAAGCTTTTTGCGAAGTGGTGCGATATCCCACTTATAGAGCTATTTAGCCGGTTCCAGTAAGTGTTCTCAGTGGTTGTTGTAATTTGAGACTGGAAGCAATAATCGCTATGATAGACAGCCCACGATCTGTTGAGATCACGTCCAAATTATGGCCTCTTTCCGAAATCGAAGCCTTAGCTATTAGCGTCTGGTCTGTCACTATGCCGAGGATAAGATATATTTTCGGTATGTTGTCTTGGTTCTAATGGGTAGATTAGCTGCTCCTCACGGTCTCCGACGTAAAGGACTTAGTTCAAAGAGAGTTTTAGCTCATATTCCTTCAACTTCAGTCTATTCATCATAAACTCAGAATTACGCTAGAATACATTGGGCTGAGTTTGAGCTTCTTTTTTTGTATGACCCTAAGCAAAAAATTTAAGCGTGATTTGATGCGGGACTAGATGCACGCGCATAGCCGTTATTAGATAACGATGCCGATCACTAAACGCACATTCATATAATTTTTGGCAGTTACGAGATTGATCAATTGCACTATAAATCCATTGCACCACATAGATCAATTTTGCAAGATAACGAACATACCGTTCACCAATGCTGACAAATGTGTGACAAATGGGCGTTATGTGTCGTTATGCTAGAGACGATCAATGTCCTTTGCGACTTTCTTAGTAGTCATATACCATGTCCGGAACCGTGGTAAATTTCGCCGTAGCGGCTGAGTCTATGCAACATTTTCAAAAGGGCGTTTTAAACTACCAAGTCCTGGTTTAAATTAGTGCTGGCTGTGTGGATTTGGATAAATTTCATCGAAGTTCTATGGATGGAGGTTAATTGGAGAACACAACACTTTGTTGGGTAAATTTTTACATGTAGTCATATGGTCTTGACCCAACTACAACACAAATGGCGCGCCAATCAATCTGATTGCTCCAATTAGATCAATTGCATCTCAGCTTTAGAAATTACCTTCTTTTCTGCAAATGAGCTCAAAATCAAACGTCAAATTACTTGCATCAGTTTAAGTTGCTTCTGCTTGTAATTCCATCATTTAAACCCTCGGAAGTAAAAATTTGCAATAAAACGTAACCATATGGATACGCAAACGCTTCCTGCCACGTCTAATTAAATCATTTAAAGCGTGATTTTAGACTGGTGAACTCGAAAGGTTAAGCAACTTAATATGATGGGAATGGTACTTGACGTTTGATTTTGAATTATACGCAGAAAAGAAGGCCATTATTAAAGCTAAATGCAATTGGAATACGTCGAATCGATTTGGAACGCTCAGATTGTTTGGAGCGCCAATTGTGTTGTAGTTGGGTCTAGAGAGTTGATTGTGGCAAATTTAAAGAGTGAAGGACGTTGTGCTCCTGTGGGTTTGCTCACTAACTTGAACGACAACTGGTTTTCTTGTGCTTTATGACGGACAACAAAATCGCCAGAATGGTGCTTACTTGCCAGCCAATGGATTTAAGACGATTAAAGAAATTTGAAGGAGAGAAGTGGACTCACGCGTGATGGACACTTCACGATGCGAGTTGCTCTCTTGGAGTCACCTCTTCAACTGAAGCGTTAAAAGATGTTTAGAGGTGCAACTGGACGCGACGATGCTGTAGCAGAAATGCTGGAGAGATACGAGTTGATGTCTGATAAGCTCAGTCCGGAGTTCTTGTAGCGGCAGAGGACAGATACCGCTTTTGATCTGATTCGATGCCGATCCATAGCTCAATGTACACCTAGGACACAGCTAGACTTCAGACTTTGATCAATCAATCATTCGTTGTATTCTTGTCTCTTGTTCAGAATGAAATGCACCATACCCTAAACATAGCTCGAAATACAAGGGAAAGGCTCTTGAGAAAGTATATGAGCAGGAGCGTCAAACTGTCAATGGTAATACAATTAACAATCCGAAGACCGGATATCAAACGTTTTTACAAGGTATGGTCCAAGATGAAGATACGTCATATAATATGAAATGGGGTCAATTTGAAAATAGAAGTGCCGAGTGGCTATTCGGCCATAGAAATCAATATTTCAATTAGAAGGGTAAGAATGAATATATCAAGAAAAAATGTCCATTGAACGAGTTAAGGCATAGAAATAATAAGAATTATCGACTTTATTTGAATTCTAATGGAGCCAGTCAGTTGCGTGTCGTAATTCTGTTATAAGAGCGATGGTTTTTGTCTGCAGGTGATGAGATCATACAGGTAATTAGAGTCAACGAGCTTACGGGGATTTTTCATTGTTCAACAAGCAGCCGAGGATAGGAGGCAAATTGCTACCCATCGGTTTAGATAGGCTATCAAAGATAAGCTTGATTCCTACTACCGATGCATGGCATATTACATTTTTATCACTGTATCAATCATCTCATATAGTATCTTGATTTTATACTTAGTTTAAAGTTGATTTACGATTGAGTGATTATTCGAATTCGAATTTTTCGACAGGGGGTGGTACCCTTGATGCATCTAGGTGGAACTAATGATACTCTCATGGCGTCTGATAGATTCGAATAAAACGTTTGGGTGCTTTAGTGTTTTCTACCCATCGATACCACTAGTCGAAAGTAGTTGTTTTTCAAATTCAATAGTGTAGGGATGGGGGCCAATGAATGTGTATAAAGAGTTGTTAGGCTTTAGTGCAAATGTCGCCTTTTCATGATATACTAGTGCTGGGACTTTGGCTCTTGCACCGTGTCCACTTTTTCTTTAGAGCGAAAATAGCAACAATGAGCTGATTATGTGCTTAGCTTCCCTATCCAATGTGTGTCGATGGTTGGGCTCTTGACACCACGCCTGAGTATTTATCTGAGTATTTTATAACGAACATATCCGAGTCTGTGAGCCCGGGTTCGGCGTACGCCTTTTTTCTTTCTTAACTCATGTTCATCTGAATCGTTGCTTTCCTTTCGAAATGTTCATTCTTAACGAGCGTCCAATCAATGAATGTTTGTCTTGCAATTAAGCCCAAAAATCAGTAGCGATAACTTCGAGTTCTTCGAGGTCAGTAGCTAAAATACCTCTGGCAGCGCTCACAACTCGACCGAACCTGCCGTGACACAAAAGCCATATAATTTGTCACCTGATGGTGCGGATCGATTTTTTTGTCAGCTACGGCATTATTAACGACATATAACGATTGACCACGCATCATATCTCTGCTCTGTACTTGTAGATCTATGTAGTCCGCTTATAGCTTTGCTAACGCAATTTGAAGCGCTATGTAACCATCCTGTAACCTTCAAACTCGCTATCTTTCGCAGCTTTAGTAGCCAGTGACATCAGTGATATTTGGTCACCCGCTAAGGATTGCTCTTACAAATGTGGTTACACCTACCTTATGATAGGTACTAGTACTTTTCGATACCACCCATACGCAAGCCAATTTCAAAAAGCCGGAGCAAACTAGGGTCGGGAGAGCTTTTCTTCAAACGTTTGCCGCAAAAAATTGGATCACTGGTACGCTTTGGGCCCTGGAATGACAATCGTTTTAGAGCTCGTGCGATTCTAGCCACGGTGCCCTTGAATAAAGAAAATGTCGCGTCATATTTGTCTACGTCAAGTACAAAGAATGAACCCACACAACATTCGTTTACGATGACGGATGGCAGATAGCAATTAAGTTGTAGCATTATAGCAAATACTGATGTTCTTTTAGGACATCAGTATTTGGCGCGCAACGTACTGACGACGGAGGATACGCAATGGTTTACATCTGTTTGACTTAGTGTGGCCTTAGCAATTAGCCATTACGTGCTGTCGATATATCCAGACCATACAGTTTGGACTTCAAAAACAGTCCATTTTGTCAGCCAAACAAGCCCAACTTTTGTCTATCGCTCACTCGTGAAGCATGGTTCAGATTGTTCTAGCTGGCGGCGATTATTTCCGGTGTAGCATACTTTCTCGATGCACCAAAGCCTACCAAGACTTGAAACCTCCTACATTGCGTGCATTATCTGAAGCAATCCGCTGCTACTTTATTATTAAAGGCTCTCGGTATATCGGGAGTTTAGTTCCAATGACGCACATATCAAGAAAACCTAGCTATGTCCCACTAGCATTACATCTGGTGTCCTTCTCTCTTTAATAATCTCCTGAAAATGTATATAAGACCCGTAAAAAAGTAAATATATTTTCAGTGGATGTGATTATTTTCTGTGACGTCAAGTCATTTGGCAGGTACTACTACCGAATACTTTACGATATAAGTACGTAAGCTAATCGATCCATACGTACGTGACAAATTATGATTGCGTGATCTACAGTTCCTTTCACAGGTCTGTAGGTGCTTGGTTCAATGACGCAAATTCGTGTGTCAGAGTCTGCACCTTCGGCATAAAATTCCTAACTAGCGCGATCGATTAAGCGGTTCTTACAATTTTTTCTTGAGTCTCCCTTATTTATTTCATTTTTGAAGCTTTACGTACGTTCAATCAGAATACCACACAAAATGTCGTCTTATTTATTCCTTTCAGCTCTACTGACCACCGACGAAACTCAATATTATAGCACTAGTTTACTGCAGGGAAATACAAAATCTCTCAAATCTATTCCAGTCAGTTCGCTGCGTTGGGCAGTAGCAACAATCTCTGCATGAGACTATCCGGATAAGCTCTATTCTCTTTTACAGCCGAGCATTTTTACTTTCATTCTCGCTCGTACGACAATCCGTCTGATTTTGCGAGACGCAGCTTTTACGATTTCCTTTAAAACATGTTTTCCTATCTTTCATTGTATAAAAGAAATTTACCTTGCTCAAAGTGCGAAAAAGGTATGAAGCTTTATATTTAGATTAGTGGAAAGAAACTTGAAGCGTGATGAAAGCGCAGCATAAGTGTGTAACTAGATCGCCAGAAATTTTTTTTTCTTGATCTTCGTGACAGTACTTCTATCAAATACCCACATGTTATTAGTCATCATTCCTGTATTGTATCGATATACAACTCAGAAACGCATTTAAGCTTATCTCAAACCGCTTAATGATGGGCTTTGCAGATTTATTGGCACGTGAGTGAAGTTCGCGGGTTTCGCACAAACACAAGCGAGTGAAAAACAAGATGGACAATAGGGATTAGGTGTGGAGAAGGACATGAAGCGATTTTTTATATTTCTTATCTTTTTCTTCGGCTCTTAGCTCTTACAACTCGTATCTCAAAACCGGCATGTAATTTCAAGCACGGCAGTACCAGCGTATCCGTATAGTAGGTCTAACCATACACGATCAGTTTTATAGCTTCATAGCTTATTCGTACTTTGTAGAGAATATATATACGAAACCGCACGATGGCTGCAGGGGTGTATGACAATACTGCTGTATTAAAATGCAACATCATTCACCAGAGTCGGATGATCGGCGACTACGTCAGTCTGGCTTTAATTCCGACACTTTTTCATAAACAAGCATACAGATTTTTTATTTATAAAAGCTGCCATAACCTTTCATGTCTTGTTCGTCGCTATTCTGTAAAACACGCATGCTAATGAATATTCATTAGAAGAGCCACATTATATTCGGTCGTTTGTTTTCAAGTCCACCGAGATACCCAATACGGTTGATATCACACTATCTAATTAACTCTTGAAAATTTAATTGCTTCAAACTTTATTGTATGATTGTCAATGCACTTTTCTTCTTTCTCGTCAGTGTCAAGAAGATTGTCAGTAATATCAGCATGTGTAATCTGTGCACGCCTCCAAAGTAATGTAACCATAACACATTTTTTTTCTCGATTTCTCAATCAGTATATGAAAAGCGCTTGAAAACATACGGACATCAAACAGATGTACATGAAGTATTAGATTTGCAAGTCTACATTCCCATGATTGTTAAAAATATTGCAGCATGTATATTTTTTCGCATCTGCACAGTAACTATAGGTCGTGCAGACGTTTGTTTATATTGCCAATATCTGGGAAAATATTGTAGATCAATGACAGTACGAACTCGATTATAATTCGTGCTGTCATTTCCTCATGGGCTTTATTAATTACCATGGTATATATTTGCAGCGGAGCTCTGACTTCCTAAAAGAATGTACTGTCTTCATAATAGGTCAGTTGCATAGGATCCTTTCATATTTCCGAGTTTGCTAATATGTTGCTTCGTCATATATGGAAATGCCTCACCAACTCATAGAAGCTTTGCTTGCGTCAGACGAAGCCTCGTTTGGACTGCTTCGACAATGAAACAAAACGCGAATGGTTTATATTAGAAAATGACATGCTTAGTGGCGATTGAGTAATTAATTATTTTGTATCAATCAACAACATTCTCCCGCAAGAGATAAAAGTTTCTGGAACATCTAGAAATGCTAGCTACTAACGAGCTCTCACACCGTCATCACCTCCAAGGCCGCGCTATACTAGCCCGAGGTATACACGATGTGATTCTCAAGCAGCCAACATGCTCTGGATCTATGTCGTGCATCTTAATATTTCAGACGTCCTTTCTTCTTTTAAAAAATCTGTATAATATGTCAAGTCCAAGTCAGCAGCAATTAGTGAGAGTTTTATTGGTAAGAATTTAGCGCTTAATTGTTTGGACTTTTCTCGTATTTAGAAGCTCAGTCAAACAAAAACATTATGGAACAAGTTCACTGGAGGCTGGTTTCTGAAAATTCAACAAAATTTTGGTCGACAGCATCTTTTTTTTGGTTTTGATGGCTTTGGCGGCATTAAACGATTATGTAGGTACAATTAGGGTTTACCTAGAGCTCGACCCACTTGCGCGTACTCATTTATCAGTTAAGTAGTACTCGGCCAAAGTAGCCTGGTGACGACATTTAAGTCGTGTACCTTTTGTCTCTCGGGGATCTTCGTGATACAATATGAAGCCTGGTCTAGGTGGTTTGTTACAGCTTCTATACGATTTGTTGATTGACGTGGGTCTTTTCAGTGATATTAGTCGTACCCCAGGTATTGCACCCAAACTCACTACTGGATATTGTTACGCAATTCGCATGCTAGGTGACGTTATCGTCCGTTCAGAATAACCAAGAGTTATGTAACTGCTTCCGAACGATTTATATCTACAGCAATTACTCGTTGCAGTCGTCGGCCTTTTGTCTTAAACAACCAAACATGAATTTACCGCGACCGTATAGTACAAAAAAAATGTTTCTCGGCTGTCAAACTCAAGCAACGCATACGGTTTCACCCCATCATAGGGTTTCATTCGAGTCATAGTTACTAACACGAACTACACCAACTTAGCATATGCGGACCGGGTATCAGTCGATAGTTAATTTGCAGTGATCAATGCAATTCATGCATCAACGAGCCACACGCCGTTCTATATAAACAAGATTTAATGCTATCTGACCTTTTAGAAGCACAGGCGCTATCAAAATTTGTTCGGAAGGAGCGTTTACTCAAACGATGGCAGCTAGCAATATTAGCTCCTTTTGATTTGCAAAAACATGACGCATCAGTTAAAACCGGTCAGAGATGCGATTGCATCAGCACATACAACAAAACTTTGACAAAAGTAGTGAAGCTTAACTAAGCGTATTTGCTTAGAGATAAGGTACTATCAGACACTAAAAAGTATTTGACATTTGAAATTTGGGAATAGCGAAGGAAGGTAATCATTGCTTCAAGTCTCTTTTGGATCTTGAATTTGCAAAAGTCTGCGCACATCATATACCTCTCAAAATTACTCAGTTCTTTAAATCTCGTCCTAATAAGTATTACGATTCTCAGGACTTCAACCTCAGTCGTGATTAGCTCTCAGCATATCTTCAAAGCGTTCTCTTCCACTTTGACTTATTAATGAGATTATGCAGATGGCTGTGCATCCAAATTAACTGGCAAACCCTGTAGCTCACTACAAAATGATATTCTGATCTAGCTCGAAAAAAAAGCGCTGGATGCGAGGCGATCGATTTGACTGCTAAACTCACTACTCTTAAAACCCAAGCAGGTTATCTCCTTTGAGCGTTCAGAGGGTCCAGGATCGCCACGAAGAAACAGCGGTAATCTCGCGAATGCTGACTCGTCGTACACTCAGCCGCCTAGATGTTAATCTTTCTCGTAAAGAAGACGTAAGGCCGCGAGTCGATTCGGCTCTAATTAGCCATCAAGAAATGGCAAACTTCTTCGAGAAGCGCAAACGCAAACACCGATGTGTCCAAGCTATTACACTTTATCGTGAAAGCTCTTCGCGTAATTTTTTATGTATCGAAAAAGCAATGCATTGCAAAACGAATGTCTTTTACGCACTAGGTATTTGCTCACTAGGTGTAACAACTACGCTGACTCAGCAAACGATTACTTTTTAATGTCTCAGCTTTGGCAAACTGCTAAGACAGGATACGGAAGATTTAGCGACGAGTCTATAGTTTTCTCCAAGGCATAACGCTCAATGGGTGGCAAAAAAAAAACGCGAGACTACTCGCGAATTGCTTGTCTCATCTAATTCCAGTCCGCACCGACCTTGAAGCAATTATGCTGACATGTCCAATCGGCTTTTATTGGTGTACTAAGGCGAAAAAATCGCGACACTTCGAAATGACCTCACAGCACCACGTCTCTGCTTTTTTCAGCGCTCTACATATAATATCTGCTTGCCTTGACAATCACAGATCACCTTAAGATATGAGACTTTTGTTATGGTGTGCGCATAACCACTGTGAAATAAGTAGTACAGAAACAACAACCTCTTTTTGTCCGAATTTTGCCTCACTTAAAGAGTGTCCTTAAAAAAATCTTTGTAGCGCACAAAGCAGATGTGTATACCGCCGGCTTGTATCGGCCGGATAATTTGAAGGTTTTTGTCCTCGTCAATGTCAGTGTGTAAATTTCAAGCGAGATTGCGACCTTTGTTTGCATCGAGCGGTAAGAAATCTGTACATCCCACCTCCGGCAGCGTTAGTGACTGCGGTCACTTGGATTACAGCAGGGATCTGCCTGTGCTCTCGTCTTTAACATCAAATACACCGTCAACAAGAATATTCTAAGACGGTTCTTGTTGCAATAGATTGCAAAGAATTATGCTATGGGTTGGTGAGGCTTGACGCATAACCAATAATTGAGACAACTGGTTATACGCTTTAAGAACTATATCAATGATAGTTGAGGTTGAAACGCGCTTTTAGCTTTGAGAAGCGCACTCGTGGTCAACAAGTTTAGGACAAGGTCCAAAATATTTTATACTTACTTTCGACCAGTGAAGCCGGTGTGATAATGGTGTCTCTGTTTGCCATCTTGGTAGGTGAAGATCAAGTCAAAGCACTCGTCATGTTCTTTATCTTCCGCATCAATAGAAGTTATAAGTCTTTATTGACAGTTAGGCGAAACGAAACGCTTTGGACGTTTTATCCGCGATGTAGAGTGTTAATTGCTAAGGCGTCCATTCGGCTTGTGATGTCTTATGTGCCGATTTAGCCTTTGAGGCAAGAGAACAATTTTTTGCTAACTGTCTCGATCTCTTTAATGATCGCGCAGATTGTCCGCCTTCTTTGCTTTCTTTAGTCATCATCGTACAGTCATGCCAAAGGCTTTACTTAAAGCTGACAATGTGGTCCTCATCGCTCATTGTTATCTCGATATTTTCAATCCAGATCATAGTTGAGAGATTAATACGGTCATTACATGGGTTTGGCTTGCTGTAATTTTAGCTTGATTACGCCGAAACCTAGTCATAAATTATCGTGTTAAGGGTGTACAAGTGGCACCTTAAACGGGGTGTGTGTAATGAGAAATCTTAAAAGAAACAAAAAAAAGGAATACAGTCTCTGCCGCAATTAAAAGCCTTATCGCGACGGCAAGTTATGTCACTTAATCAAAGTTAAAGAGAAGGTGAAAATGATTTCTATACATGTGCTCCTTTTTAGGTTATTTCAATAATGTCTAGCGCATATATTCGTCTTTATCTTAACCTATGGCTCACAGTTTTTCCCATACCATTTGGGTTACCATATCAACTGATATGTGGCCAGAAAGCGTGGACCAATCGACTATTTTTTTCTGTATTGCTTCATTTCGTTGCACCTTGCGCTTCCTTATATCTTCTCCTCTCTTTAAGCCGCTTTGTTAATCGCTTACTAAGCTACTGGATGATTCTGATGATTTAAAATTAAGCTGGACACTTGCCTTGTTGGTCGGTTGATTACACTGCTGCACTTTAGACTTTGGATAATGCGCGCGATTCCGACCAAACCCTACTACAAATTTAGATATCCTAAAACTATTTAATGTGTAATTTTCATATTTCAGTCTGCTCGTTTCACAAGAAAACCGTGCTAATATTGCAGGTAGTTTGTGACCTTTTTTTTAACCGCGTTGATTCTTGTTTGCATGGATTCAAGTGTTATCAAATCTGAAAAGAACACGCACCTAGTCGCAAAAAGGAGATTATGTATGCAAAAAAGGCACCAGTTGAAATCAAAAGAACCGAGGCACTGCAACAACTACAAATAAATGTCGTTTAGGCACGCTTAGAATTTGCGTCGCCTTCCAAATTTTACCATGTTTGGATATTATCATTCGGAAGTCAGTTGCTGCTTGAACTTTTTGTGATCTTCTATTGGACCCAAACATGGACTGCCTACAAAGGCAAATACATTTTTTTAATACAATTAAAAGAAAATGCCTGTTAAATCTCTCAAGATTTTTAAACTTCAGCACGGCTAGTAGATGAAAGGTAGAATGCTAATTCCGAAGACAACGATAAAAATCTCTACTTATAAGTATTAAAAAATGTGGCTGCCGATCCCGTTACGGAATACAGTTCATGGACCTTATCAAGTGCTCTGAGCTATACTTTCGTACATGCACTATATAAAGACAGGCTCAAAACAATTGACACAAAAATCTTGAGAGGCTGCCAATCGTGCTGAGTTTATAAGTATGCAGAAATACCTAGTATATCATGAACACAAAATCGATTTAAGAAATTCTTAATATAGATAACAAGATTTTCAGCCGCAAGACACTTAGTGGAGATTGCCCAGCCACAAAGCAGCTGGCTGCACAAGGCTTTGCTCAGCGGCTTGTGTTCGACGATATAGCATGAACTGATCGTCCGTGGCTGTGACGACCATTAAGTGGCTGACAGCTTAGCTGCCAGGAGCGGATGATTTGTCATATTGAGAATTCTATGTGTCAAATGAAGAGAACATTTAAAGCTATTTTGTGAGAAAGTGCACTCATCGCATTGCGGATTTTATGAATTTCTATTTTGGTACATACAGTTTTTGAAGTGAATACTAAGGTATAGTCTTTTGTAATTGGAGTTCTCCAAATTATTATGGTGGCAATGACGCAGTTACGCTGTGATGAGAGCATTAAAGGCCAAACTCAGGTAAATGATTTGGCGCTGCTGTTGCTCTATGTGAAAACTCAATTTTGCTGAGTTTCGATAAGAAATGTGCAATATTAGCTAGACTGCGAAGCTACGTGCGCGTTTTGATTTCTGTGAGGACTAAAAAGTCTATGCAAGCGCAATTCTGGAGCCAGAGTTGACACATTCAAGACTTCACGCGTGTGTAAAATCCAAGTTAGCAAAAATTCCCGTACACTGAGGCCAGCAGTGCAGTCTTACGCCTTGTCGATAATTCGCGTCCTGAACGCGCTTTGGGTTTGGTGTGTTTGCACGTCACTCATTAAAAGACAACTCCAGGCATTTTTGATTTTGAGATATCCGAATTATTCGGACGTGTTGCATTATTAAAAACCACTTATAGCTGAGCTAATAAGAACAGAGACCAGAAGATGGCTTTGACGGAATTTGCGCGATATGAGTGAGCTGATGGATGTAAAAGATATGTATACCAATGTCTTGCTTTGAAGATTTGTTTAGTATGATTGTGTCAAGATACACGGAATTTTCATGCCGTATCGACTCGTCATTGTCGACTTTTGAACGCCTAATCGAGTGGATTGCAGCTCTTTAAGCTGCGCCTCCATTCCTATCACAGCGCTGGTACGTTTTCTTGGCCAAGATTGTGTCGTGTGCAGAAAGTAGACGCAAGCTTGGTAGGGTTATCGTCCCGGTGTACTGGAAATTAATGGATGTGCCGTCTCTCATGTCGATGTCAAGCGTAAGAGAAGCACATTTTGACGGCCTGCTTCCGTCTCCGCTAAGGTTTTAGACTTAGCTAAAGCCTCCGACTAGACAGACGCTTAAGCAGTGATCTCTTCTGGCTGTTGCTCTTTCGGTTGTCTGTGCTCTCGCTCGTTCAAGCTTTCTGGAGTTGACTGAGCCAGGACATTTTGACATGCTAACAACAAATCACTTTGCTTAATCGACCGCAATACCAATAATGACAGCTGAAATTTTTCGAGGTAGTCGTGAGTGCATTTGGTATACCAAATCATCAAACAGGGAAGAAGAATTTGGAATAAAGAGCAAGCTTCAACCAACACCCGTCAATGAAGTCAACAACGTGTGTATCACGCGAGTACAGTTTGGTATCAGCAAAAACGATTAGACAAAGCCTTTTTATCTTCATGCACGAACCCAACAGCAAGTAGATAAGAGTTTAGTGCGTTCTATGAAGTCGAAACTCGCGAATCTTCGAACAAAGCTTCTGAGAAGCACTTACAAAGCCATCTACTTAGCCATATATGTGACAGCAAGTTAAATGAGCAGTTTACACTGCTTGTCCGCCATTACGACAAAGCGTTTTTCCATCTTGAGCTTTTTGCAAAAGTTTCTGTTGTCAATCTTTCCGCGTGAGCTCAGGTTGGCTACTGCGGCTGTCAGGTATCACGGGGTCACACAGCACTTTGCACAGAGAAGGTGTTAAAAAAATCTCTGGTTCCTCTTGTTGAGGCGCTAGTCCCCATTACTGGTCTTTGAGGGAATAACGGGAGTCAGCTTTACAAATCAAACTGGAACAACCTGTCGATCCCCATGGAACGATAGTGGGTAGCACTCATTCTTTTGCTACGACCAACATTACTTACACGAGACAGTTGGACGTCGATATTCCTCCTTTCTCGTTACAACGTCGTTTCCAGGCTGTACGTACACCTATCCCCTTGACAGAATTGTGGGTCTCCTTACTTAATTATGCCTTTCGTGTATTGAAACTGAAAATATTACCTTTTCAAATGGCGAAATAGTATTGTTTGCGGTTACTAATCAATGTTTAATAAAAAGGTATCATTATAAAAAAAGAAAAAGCTGCAAATTCATTTGCAAGAATATCGGTCTAGCACACGCGAAACGACTACGAGCACAAACAAGATCAGCAGAAGTAGCACTGCGTCTTTCATCGTGGTAGCATCGTCATTTATTTCGCGTTGCAATGATGTATGCTATTTTGCAAAGTTCAAATATTAAGTGGTAAAATAAGGCAGCTGTTGTTTTATTGGGAATATTGCAAAGGGTGACTCAATTAAAGTGTGATGCAAATGCTTTACTCACTAGTACAAAATTCGACATTCGGTCAAGTACACTCTGTTGAATGTTTTTTAACATTAAGTCATATGGTTTGACCTAAACCTGAACTGCAAAGGAATTGTAAGAGAATTGATGTGAGTTTGACGTCAAGCGCTTGCAAAAAAGAGATTGACAAGTGACAAGAAAGCCGTCGCCGCCATCAAGTTGATTAATTCCGTCAGTCAGCATGCGACCGCTTGGGGGCACACTCCGGCTTTCAAAGCGCAACGAGGCAGAAACAGGATGGGAGTGATTCGTGTCGCGCATTATAAACGTAGAAACGAAGGCTCTGGCTGACAGATTCACACGAGGGCGCATGATTTGCAAATGTGTCACGTTTCAGAAACGTAGGCAAGAAGGCTGTGTCAGACGTATCCACAAACCACTCGCACCCTGTTTCTGCCTTGTCGCACTTTGAACGCCGGTTTGTGCCCCCACTGGTGCTGACGCGCGCGCATGCTGACTGACTGACGGAATGCAATCAACTCGATGGCGGCGATGGTTTTCTTGTCACTTGCTCATCTCTTTTCTGCAAGCGCTTAAAGCTAAATTCGTAATTCATTATCTTTTAATTCTCCGCAAGTAAGAGTTGCACTCACATTGCACGATACTTAACACAGTAGCGTTTATCGAACGTCTAATCTTATACCAGCGTTTCGAACATTTTCTGGTCAAGTTGGGTCACCTTTCCCAATACTCCCGATTAAAGACTGGCGTGTACATAATGAACGGTGTGAGAACTTAGCCAAGGGCATTTCTCTTTTTAAAGCGCAAAAATCGCATGCCAGTAGCCGCAATACTACAATCAATTCTACAAGCACGCCAAATCCAGTATTGAATCGTTAGCATTTCCATATCTTTTGCTTAGTATCGAACCTCAACAAGTTGCAGGGTATCGAGCGGGCATATAAGGGGTCAAATCAAATTTCAGATAAGAGGTGATACTCTTTCGAACAAAGTTATCTCGCGTGATCTCTCTACACACACGCCTTAAAATGGTCACTGACGTATGTACAAGAGGTGGTACGCCACCCACCAAGAGCATCAACAATCACAGGCATATCCGCCGAGGTTACACCCATGGCTTTGTCCAGCTTATTGTGATCCAAGTAAAAGAATCGGCGATTCCCGGAACGTTTTTGAGTGTGAAAGCATTTCTATGTAGCGTAGCCAGATCATCACGTAAGTAAAAGCGTAATTAATTGCTTCATAAACGCCGTACTTACCAACTTCGGCGTGACGGAGCACACCAACAAGTGTCAGCTCTCCTTTCTCCTCTTTCTTACATGCTCGTCAAGGAGCTCGCGTGGAAGCTAGCCTCAGTTTTCAATCACCGGCGTCCTGCGCGCATTCAAGGCTTTTTGTGACTTAAACGTCGTCACCGGCAGTTATGCCGGTAAAGACTTTACGCAAAATAATAAAAAAATTCACAAAATACATATGCATTAGTACTGTCCATAGACATAGGCAATTCTACAGTTTCCTACCAGAAGGCAATTTCAAATGCCTCATAATCATTGGGAATTATGAGACTCTATTGGATGAAAGAAATCTAGGATGTGTGAAAAGCCAGATGGAATAAAGAAGAATGATAGCGTTTAGGTTGGTAGCAGTAGATGGCTGAGAGCCACCAGTCGGGCTGTTGCAAGAAAATAAGTTGTAAGAGCTCTTCATCTAAATATTACTTCTCAATTTGATTCAAGCAACAACGCTTCTCCTCTTCTACGACTTGACCTCGCCCGCGCCTCAGCCTCGTCCGACGGCCGACTTCAAACAGCTTCCTCCGCGACTGTGTCGACTGTGTTACCCTTTTCGGTTCATATAAATACGAAATGTGCTAGCAAATCTACCCGTTCTCGCGCTGCGATAATGAATATATATATATCCACCAGACTTCAGCTTTGCCACTGAACCACTCTGGTCCGCAGGAGCAGATCGTGGACCTATCGTCACCGAAGAATGTCGAAGAGTAAGATGCTTATCGGGAAGCTTGATGTATCATCGTACACAAGTAGAAGGTACTTTCTGGCTTACCATCCATCCGATTTATGAGTTGTACGAAAGCGCTTAAGCATTCAATGTAAGCACGTCACACTAAGCTTACATGTCATCGTTTGCCTTAGCGCCCTTTGGAAGCACTGCGGCTGACTCGGCTAGCTCTTTCGCGCGCTAGTCGATCAGACCATTCTTTCAATGGTAATACCCGATCTGCATTGAGAATTCCAGATTTCGGCAATAGCCCAAATTTTTGACATTTAAGACGTCATTCCTGCCATGTGCCGAGGTACGCCGTCATTACCGTCTGCAGGTCACATTCAATTATATGGCCAGTAAGAACGATTAAAGGCTACTTTTCAAAGCTTGAACGCACCACAGCACCAAAAAACGCCATGCCCGCGTATCGAGAGAAGCTGCTGTCGTTATCGCTGTTGGCATGAGAAGCCGAAGCTGCGTAGTGCCTCGGGAATTAAACGCATCATGCTGCGCAGCACTCGTCGCCCTAGCATCGTTTCAATTAATTTGACAAATGATTTTGCGCTCTAACGTCTTTTCTACCGCGGTGTTACAGCTTTTATCCAGTGCACGAGCGTCTACGCTTTAACGAAAGTACAGACAGCATACGTGCACTTCTCGTACAGAAGTTTACGGATGAGAAGAGCAAAGTGACGTCGAGTGTGCTAGACGTCGTATAAGATGAAGGCGATCTGACCATTGGTCGTTACAATGCCTTGAATGGACGTGCAGTATTGGCTAGTTCAGATCCAATGGACGATGTGGCTAGCCTTGAACTTTGCATGCGCTCGTTGGGAAGCAACATTAGCGTACCCAACGAGCGCATGCAAAGTAATAAGAAGCAGATAAAGCACTAAGGCGCTTTCACGCAAAGAAGAGGAGCTTGCGACAAGAATGTCGCTTATGGCTTTAGGCGTAGATATTGACGATTAATCGATCGTACCGCCGAAAAGACCGTGCAACTGATTATGCGAGATGCGGTGCACTTCTGCCATGTTGACGTCGTTGCAAACAAATTTAGCAAAACGATCGCGTCCTTTCCGGAGATGGCACATCGTTCGACAGAAAAGCGTTTATTTGATCTCGTTACTTGCTTTAGCGTGACGATGTGGATCCAATTAAAATAATGGTGATGAAGGGCTTTAAAAGTTTCTTGAGACCGTGAGTGACATGACCGAGCATCTACTTATTGAACCTCAGGCTATCGATAAGCGAAACGCAATGACACTTTTTGTGCTTCGACACTTTTTGACTGGCATAGTTGCCAATTGAGTTTATTACAACAGCAACGCACCAAAACGATGACCCGCATGCGAGTAAAAATACCCCAGTCTTTTTACGATATCAAAGTGCGCTTAGATGTTCTGGAGAAAATTGATTCACTTTTTCTAGCAGCAGGCCGAATTCGCTACAAAAGCAAAACTAATTGGTCAAGGAATATTAATCTTTACAGTCATAAAATTGTGCCGGGAATTTTCTCCATTTCCTGAGAATTTATTTTGGTGCATTTATTCTATGTATCTATTTGCATCTGTAAGCATCAATTTTGAAGACTGGATCAAAAGCCTTACCTGGCGCTAAAAAGGCATTTAAGAAGTGTAAACTTCGTACTAATAAAGCGACATTGCCTTTCCGACTTAGCCGCGCTGCTTGTTATTATTTTGACACCCCTGAACTTGCCTCGTGTACACGTGGGCTCATAGTTTAGTGTAATTAGCTAACTTTCGCAATTTACAGCAAATCGTATTTAACTACGAGTGACTTGTCATTTCATGAGTCTTTAATCGCAATGATGCAGTGGGCAAATTTTGTAGCAATCTCAACACCTCGTTAATTTACTCTGTTATCTGCCTAGTCATTCCATGATGTCGATCGAGAAAAAGTGTCGAGCCTTTTGATCACTGTAAATGTAAATTCTCCTACTGTGAGATTTAAGCCACCAAAACAAGCGCTGGGACTAAACTGTCTCTATCGCGGGATGCTGGTTGCTATCCGATCCATATTGGGACCGAGTTCCGTGTTCCATTATCCAACTTTATATTGAGGTGCTATGAATTTTGAAATGTGCCAAATTAGCGATTTGACGTATACTTTGGAATTACAACTTGTCAATGTATGTGCGACAAAACTGTACATCGGTAAGAAGTAAATGTGTGACAAGAATTCGATTTCCTTAAAAAGTCAATTAATCTGGAGCTCACAGTTAATCAGAAATTTTAGCACCTCTAATTATTTTTCGATTTGATGGGGGGAATTGGCCTGGCTACAAGCGTCTGCTGATACTTTTTTGCGGCGTTCTCGCTCTTTCGCAATTCGTTCTTGCACGAAACGGCCAAATGATTCCGCCAAGTCGTCGATGCGCATCTCATGTTCGTGATTTTGAGCAGATAAAGTGCGCTCAAGCTGTAACACTTCACACTCTAGATGAGCGATTGTCGCCGTCTTCTCCTCTAAAATAGTAGCGTTTTCCACTGTCGCAACTTTTGCACTGGACGTTAGGTCCTAACAGAACCCTGTTAATGTAAAATTTTAAGCAAGAAAGTTGTGGCGACATACCTGAATTCGTTCATCGAAAGTTGTTTGCATCTGCACGAGTTTAGCATCTTGGTCCTTCATCTTGCGCAACTGAAGTTGCAGCTTCTCCTCAACGCGAGTTCGTTCGCTTACTGCTGCAGCCAGCAGTGTCTGCTTCTCCACCAGTGCCTTGGTCTGTGTCGTTATCGAAGCATTCATTTCCCGCTGCATTTCATCCTTAGCTTGCTGCAGTTTCGCATTGTCCTGGCGAAGTTGAATGATAGTCTCAATTTTTTGTGCCACTTCCTGTTCAAGATGTTGCCGCGCCTTTTTAACTTCTGCAACTTGACCTTCAACCAACCCGACCGAGCGTTGGGTACGCTCTTGCACTTCTAGCTCCCACTGCTGCTTGAGCTCACCAATTACCTTCTCATGCTCGAACTGAGACTGTAATATTTTGGCTTGCAAATTTTCAGACTTCTCCTTGAGCTCTCGTACACTCCTTTCACTCGTTTCTAGCTGCGACGAAGTATATTTGAGCTGCGTTTGAATCGATCCGATCACCAGCTCAAGTTGCCGCTCGGCTGCTCTCAAGTTGCTGTCGTGTTCGGATACCAATTTTACTTCTTTGCGAACATAGTCTTGTTGAGCCTCTTGAAGCTGCTTCTTCAGCGATTCTATCTCGTTTTGTTGCGTCCTAACCAATACGTCAGATCGTCTGACATTTTGTAATAAAATCAGTATATTCGCTTACCTTATCGTGAGAGAAGTTCGATGTATGTCGTTATCCAGCATGTATTTGGCCTCTTCAAGCTGTGCAATCTGCATGTCTTTCTGCTCTCTTTCCTTGCTCTGCAGAGTCTCTATCTGCCTTGTTTTCTCTCGAATGACTCCATTTTCGCGCTCAAGAGCTGTTCGTGCAGATCGATATTCTTCAAGCTCCAATTTTTTACGGCTCTCCAGCTCGTTCAACTGCATCTTTAGCTCGTGAAAGTCGCTTTTGGCATCGATTTCACGCTGTTGATAGCGAACTCGATCTTCTTTTGCCATGTCAGCATCTTTACGGACGTTTTTAAGCTGTACATCCAGCTCTTCTATATTCTCCAACTAGATAAATGCTCAAAAGATACATGAGTGCACTACACCAAATGAGTATACGCTTTTATGCCTTACCAATTTCTGTCGTTCTTGTCTGCCTTGGTCCACCTCTTCTTCCAGCTTTTCTTTTTCAGCTAGAAGCTGCAGAAGAAGTTGGTCGTCCGAGGAGGTTCTGGGGCTTTTGTTATCCGAATTGTCCTCATTATCGTTCTGGCAAGACGCATCCGATGTCAGAGGCAATGATTTCACGGTAAGAGCACGGTTTCTTGCTAATAACAACTCAATCTCATCCACATGCCTTAAGCTGCAATTGTTTCCCATAAGTTTCAACGTCAAAAGCGAGTGATTGCTCTGCAATGCCTCAAGAAATGCCAAGGCTCCTGAATTTCCAATTCCATTCCAACGCAAGTCCAATTGACGTAAGGTTTGGTTGGCTCGCAAAGCTTTTGCAAGAGCTCTAGCACCTTCAGGTGTGATGTTATTATTGCGCAAATCAAGTGTGAACAGCCGTTTATCGATTTCTAGAGCACTAGCAAGAGCTTCGACTCCTTGGTCCATCAGACCTACATTATTCCATTCCAAACTGATGGAAACGACGCTGTGTGAAGAACGTAACAGTGCAGCAAGAGCGCACGCAGCCCCAGCTTCAAAGCAATTACCGCGCAGATCCAACCGTGTCGGGACGCTAGCGAGACGCGCCTTCTCGACGATCTCGGCACATTTATCGTCCTTAAGGTATAAATTGCTATAGTCTAAAATTGCATTGACGTTTGAATGTAGTCCGGTGTGTGCGAGTTCTGTGACTTGTTGTACGTTCTCGTCAAGATTCTGCCGCTTTGGTGGGCCCGTCATCGCTCTGGGACTAAAAAAAGACACTTTATTGCGCTAAAAATTCAGCAGTGTCCACTCATACGACATGGACATTGAAAGTATATATACATTGGAAGTTAGTTGTAAACAGCTACAAGCACTTTAAGATCATGGTCAACACTCGCAGCCTATGAGGATCTTCTTCCACGGGACTGTAGAAGCGTTATTACTACAGGATCCCTTTTTTAAAAGGGATACATGCTGCAATTCATTTCTTCTTCATAAAATTGCTTTTGATTGGCGGGACAGTTTAGGTGGCATATAAGATTATCCTTCCCTTTCGTACAAAATTTGCATTTGGCACATTCACCTCAACTAGGAGTGTTTATTGGTGAGTGCGCGTCCGATGTGCAAACCCTATCGCTTTCTGGTCAAGTAGGATGCTAGATCGAAAAAGAACGAAGCGGTGCTGCACAAATTCGCGATCTAGGCTTAATTTAATGAGTGAGGAAACAAAGTCGCGATCTATACCCAGCATTCACTGAAGAAGCCAAAAAAAGTTCTTGGTGGGTCGTCGGAGGGTTTCCACCAAGCGTCGTCCAATGAATTAGTCGTAAAGGTAACGCCCATGAAGCTTGACTGCTTGCTGTTCGTTCCCTAAACATTCGATGTTAAAAGAGGCAGCTGAAAAAATACTCGCAGCCTCCACAGTGATCTAGAGCCTCCAGAGGTCGTGCTGTATTTATAAAATGCAGAGTATGCAATACTATGCATATAAACATAACCCATTTACTTGCATTTACAAAGTGCCGACTGACTTATCTCTGGGATGGTTACTCACTTGATTTTTCCGAAAAAAATGGAAATCTTTCTGGGTATTATATTGAGTGCCATTGAATGTTTATCGTCTTCGTGCTTAGATTTAGGTATTACCAATGAGTGATCAGTAATAATTTTCGATATAATTACCCCGCTGTGTGAATTTGCCGCTGCTGGCCATCATAGAGAGCTATTAATGTCCGTCATATAATGACCTCATGCGGTGACAAAGTGTGGTGAAGTCATTATTTTTTGCAATTCTATCTCAAAATCTAGTGATCTTGAACCTTCTCAAAGTTGATGGGCTTAATTTGTCGTGCGAAAGAAGCTCAAAAACAACTTTAATAAGGGTGTTTAACAGTAAGACTCTAGCATGCTTGTCCAACCTATAAGATTTAACCAGCATAATTGCGCTTCGAAGAGTGCTCTTTCAAAAACACCACCTATCATAAGCAGACGCTTCACGTCGCAGCAAATATTATTCGGGTGACCTGGCCAAGCGTCACATAATCATTTGTAGGCTGGTGATGTTGATACTCGGACAACGTCGCTTTATGGATACTAGAAACTTCAGATGCCATTACAAACGCTCACACATTATTACAAAAGCCACCATCACGACCGTATTTACCTCGCTTGACAAAGTGCTTGTAAAGATAAAATGTAGACTGTTTGAAGAATAGGAAGGATGTTGTTGCTGTGAGTGAGTCAACGATGTGGACATCTCTATAGATTTTTCTTCTTGCTCACAAACTAGGACCTACGCTTAATCGACTTGCTTGCCATAAGCTATCGCACGCCAAGCACTTCAAATAATGCCGGTGGAGCTCTTAATCATTGCCTTCATGCGACGTTTCTAATTTGCCATCCGACAGTAAATATTTGCCGACACAAAGACATTTCTTGTTCGTGGCATAGACATGACCTCAATTGTCTCGCTTCGCAAGTTTAACAGTTCGGGAAACTATAACATACCTCTGCAAGCCACCCGCAGCTTTTTCCTGTCCAATAAGGTGACCTTAGCTCAAGTGTTCAGCACCTCGGTTTAATAAGGGATCACTGTGATGAGGTTTCATGTGCAATATAGCCTCACTATCGCGAGCCATGGTCTTTGCTAGTCTAAAATACAGCATTCTTTTGTCTTACTCAAGACCTTCCCACTTCGGACAGTCTCGCTCGAAATGTCCGACTTGACCACGCTTATAGTACTTGCCTTTGATTTTACCGCCATTTCTTCGCTGGCCGTATTTTTTGCGACCATTACCTTGGCCGTCCTGTACTATTTTGAGCCTGCACTTCGTTAATACCGACTTCTTGAGCTTCACAAAGCATCTTCTTCAAGTGAAACGATCTTGAGCTGTTAACAATTGAAGTGATGAACTTGTTTTCCGCTGGAAGACTGCCCATCGAAATCACGGACTACTAGCTGTCATTCATGGACTTCTGCAGCGTCTGCAGACCAATCACTAGCTCGTCAAATAAATCAAGTTGCTTATTCATTGTCTCACAAATATCACACAAACGTGAAGCTTTGACCGATTGTGTCTTCGTGCACTGTAGATCATGCCTTTTTGGTGGAGATTAAGTCTTTGTCTGATGCTCCACTGAGATTCCAAGGACGATCATTCTCGGCGTCACTACAACATTTAGAGACCACAAATTTGTATTGCCAGCCTTAATCTTTCAACTCAAACGTGAATATCAGTCCTTTCCTTGTCAGCGTCATCTGTATGGTGAGTGCTCTGTTTAAAAAATCATTGCCTTTTGAATTGACATCAGTCATCTTTGATGAGGCTTAAGATTCGATTGCGGCCATTAACCTATGGTGAATATGGTGTGAGCAGTAGATTGTAATTGTAGAGTGAAGCATTAAGGTCTGATCTGTGCATCCTCCAAGCTTGGTGGTGTTATCCTTGTGACATCAGAATATGGCATTACATACCTCCCCAGTGTTTGCCGCAACCACCTTACTAAAACCGTAAATATGATAATAATGCTATCGGCATCGCCGAGTTAACACTAGCATTATTTATATTTGCCGTTGGATTAAAAGTTCATTGAAGGCAAAGCTGACTCCCCTGTATAAAGCATGAATTCGGCAGTAGGATCGACTACATCTTACTTGACTTCAGTATTAGCCGAGCATATAACCCACCGAAATAGAAGGCGCGTATTTCATAAAGATTTAAAATTTAAGGCACAGACGTAAATATTGTTGTCTAAGAAGTAATCGGCAATTACTTTATGCCAAGCCATGCCATCTCGAAGATGAGTTGTACGTTGTGAGAAAATTGCACTGTAAGCTAATGGACCTGAGATACTCTGCCCAAGAAAATAATACTATGAGTTGTAAAACCCTGAAAATTTGCCCACGTTTTCTGATTGGACCGTAATGATGACAAGATTGATAAGTTTTCAAAGTATCGAAGGCAGGCAAACCATCCTTGTCTTTGGGCTTCTTATGTAACCAAGCAAGATTTTCTATGAGCTTTGGTGCCGCCGTAAGGTCTCACCGGAAGAGCGGCTCTATTAAAGTAGTTTTGCTAAAATATTACAGGCCTCTGAAGAGCTCTCTTGGCGCTCAAAGCAGGTAAACGTACTGCTTGAAGCCGTGGCCTGCATTAACCGGGTAGTGCCATCCTCCTCTTTCTAATCGAATCTATTTTTCAGAAAGCAAGTAAAACTTTCACAGGGTGGTGGCTTGCGTCCGTACTCAGCGGAGGGTGGTCACATTCTTTTTGCACGTAATAGGTATCTAGCACAAATAGCTTTCTATACTTTGTCCAACATTCGTGAGATTTTTTCTACCTCATATTACCTTATATTTAGTATTGCTTGAATGGGAATAGATGATGAAAAATATATAGCTCAATATAGAAAAGTATCGTGTGTATTTTTTGTAAGTATAATCGATGAAGGTGGTAAGTATTTGGATAGGTAGCTTAGTGATTCTATTCTTTTTTGAGCAGCACAGACACTAAACATTCCAAAACTTTAGCAGCACAATCCCTTCTAGACCCTACGACAAGAAATTTCCGGCAACTTTTTAGCTCCTTTACGCTCAAAAGAAACACTTTAGAACACTTTTCGCGCTAGTACTGCGCTAAATCTTTTAGACTGATTTCGGCACCAATTCTGAGCGCCACTTTTACTCATGTAGGGGCGAGCAAAATGTTAACTTGATAAATCATCGTATTGTATGGCCGCATCCGTTCAATCACACAGCATTCCTCGTCCAGTGTACAAGGTTGTGTGGATATCTCGCGGAGAACGGCATGTCCGAACGCTGTTGCGCGAAGATGTTGAAAGTTGGCCTTCGCCGTGCTGTTTAGCAAAACTCGATGGAGACTGGGCTGAGCTTGCACCGATGCTATCACAATGCCTGGGTCGGTTAGCGAGCAGAATGAACCCAAAAAGTCTTCAATTGTTGCGCAAAATTCCTGAAGCAACATTTGTTTAACGTTGCCTTGTCGAACCGCCGCATTCATGGCCACCCTGAAAGCTCCACATAAGAGGCTACAGATCGGGGTGGGTTTGTTGAGCTGTCCCACAGGATGAGGTTCTGATCCGGTAGAATATCTCCATCTAAACCATTGCATACGAGTTAACCGATGCAATCATCGAGTACTCAGTTTGAGGGGGGGCGACGCAGATCTACCGCTGGATCTGCAACTGTACCGACGACCATGCACTTTGCCCGCTTATTGCGGTCCGGTGTGCGGTCCGGGGCCTGAGTTGCGCCAACAGGAAAAACGGCAGGGCTGTCGTGAGGTCAAACCGACATGGGGTTGGCCACGATCGCACATTTGAGTCCGTTCGTAGAGCTGCGCTGGGAAGACTCGTCGTCAGATTGATCTCCACTATGTGGCTTTCTTTCCGACGAGGAGACGTCGACCATCGCCTCACTATCGCTGGCGTCGCTCTTGTCATCAAAATGCGGGCGGAACGCTGCCCGTATCGTCTTGATCAGGACCGGGAGGCGCAGGCGTAGGCTGGCGACTCTGGTGTCCCTTTCCCCGAAGCTCCTTGACAAAGGATGGAACGACGCTGTCAAAGGCGCGGTTGCGGTGATGCACCACGGTGTTGCCTTGCCCAGTAAACTGGATTCGGCGTAGAGGGATGCGATTACTCAGCATCACCGACGCTGGAAGTAACTTTTGTTTAAAGATTACCCGTCGGCTGCGAGAGCGAAGTCTTCCGTTGCGTCGTCGGGCAGGCGTTGCAGATCCACGTAAAGTACTTCGTGTACGGTTGGACTTTGAACTTGCGACCACAAATGGCCACAGATTCGCCTTCCAATTTCGTACAAAGGTCCCGATCAGTACACTGGAAGCTGATCTCAGCGTTGCGGACTGTCTTGAAGTCGCGAAGATTGCCGAGGTTCGAGGTCCACGTGACGCTTTGAGGAGTCGAACCCAGCGAAGTCATAATCTCGGTGTCCAAGAAGGTGGCCATTAGTTTCCGGGCTAGGATCCACATGAGCAGGAGCAGTTTGGGGGAAACTTGTTGCGGGACTCCTGCCAGAGCAGCGCAGCGTCTTTCCTGTTGGTCCCGGTCAGGATCCAGCAAGGCTGCCTCCGCCATCTCGAAGACGGCGTCGACAGAGCGCGAAATTCGGCCCGTGGCTCGGTGTTGTGCCACGTTTGGCGCCAAGCTTTGTCGCGTTATTGTGCCCGTCATATCCGGAGAGTACCGCAGAGTACTCACCACTAGTTGCGAATGAACGCAGGAAATGCGGAGACGCGCGTACTGCGTCTCTAGTACCGAAATACACTTAAGCCAACACTAGTCGAAAGGTACCTCAATACCCGGACACAGTTAAGGTGCAGCCTACAAAATATGCTCTCTTCCACTCCACGTGGAATTAATATTTTCGTCGACTCACGTCAGTTCGGGCTTGCGTCCTGATGGGTGAGCGCACTACGATGTAGTTTAAGCGAACCAGTCGATACCTTTCGGTAAGACTTAGCGCACTTAGTTCTTGTCCTCAGCAGGGATGAGCCTACAGTGAACTGCAGGCGCCTAACTGTCTGAGTAACGCAAACTGGGAGGGCGGGGGTAGAGGCTCGGCGCGACCCGATATACGGGGGGGGAGTGGGGCGACTTGACAACTGGGGGAGCGGAGGAGCAAGCTTGGGCTTGTCTCTTTTTACTTGTGGGTTAGCTGGCAAATTGCGGACACCTATGAGGTGGCTGAGCTTAGCATTACTCGGATACGGACCGCGATATCCAGCTACCACGTTCCGGACATGCCGCTTCCTCGCCTTGGTTTGGAAAAGGACCCGGCCCAATCAACGTGAGACAGCAAGATAAGGAAGCACATATTACCCGTCTACTCGGACCTGCTCTACAGACTTAAGCACAACGCGTTATACCTCGGCTACCGCCTTCAGCATCTAAAGAAGTTCAGTGTTTGTGCCACCACAACTGCGGTGTACTTGAAACCGCTCCGCATCTCTTTTGATACTGCGAGTTTGCGTTTAACACTTGAAAGGACTGGCTTGCCGCTTTTTTCGACCATGCTCGAATGGGAAACGATACTGTGATTCAGCGTTGAGCCTACACCGTCGGCCAAGTCCCAATACGGCTACAGTCTCTTCGTAATTTTTCACAAAGTGCGGACTGAATTTTTACGCTGCTTATGGATGCATCGAAACGATATTCGATTTCACGAGCTCTCGGCCAACCTGATGAACGTTCAAGCCCGAATCAAAGCGGAAGTGGCACTTCATGTTGAGCGCTACTACCAAGATCTTCTACTATAAACGCTCAGCCACTGGAATTTAACGGCACCAACTACTGGACTTGATGGACACTATCGGGCTCTCCCCGACTCAGCCACCAACCGCCCATCCAACAAGGCCCCCGCTGGACCAGCCAACATGACCAAGCGCTATTACTGCCGTGGACTTGTCTTGACAAGCATAGATATTGAGCGCAAACACAACCACGCTTAACGGCCATCCATCACAAGTTTCGACTTCGCGTTATTACTTTACTTGAAAATTTTTAGCCTGAAAACCGATAAAAGTGTAATAAAATATCTGTATGATTTTACAAATAAGATAGGGCCACCAATCGAGCATGGTCCGTAAAATTGTTCGGTCGCAATTTGCAAAAAGAGAGCAATACCAGTAGATGGTACACGACTTACCTAAAACTTCCACCGAAGTCCGAGTGCCAGTATAGAATTGCTAAGGCTGAAGTGCGATGCTGATGGATAGCGAATCGATAATAATTTTCGGTTGGACGCGGCTCACGGCAGTGCGGCCAAAAGCCCGAAGCGGGAATCTACAAACCACACTGTGTGAGCGTTTTCTGTTATATTTCGAATTAAGAATGCAATTGAATTTCAAAAGTAAAAGTCCTCCTTCTTATCCTGAGAAAGTACTCTTTTTCAATTACAACTTTTTATCGAAAATTAGTCTAGCTTTGGCGTTCGTCACCAGGTATTCACGGTGATGGATGCCGCAAATGATACTTTTGTTTGCTGTAAAAGAGTGTGCAACGCGCACGTCACTGTGATTTATGCAAC
>RCHQ01000280.1:0-56975 GCA_003676415.1 Plasmopara muralis | reverse complement strand
TATATGCAACACCCTTAACATTCGTAACAGGTGCGAAGGCAGCATGGCTACTTGTCGCGTCCTTCACTTACATAATGACAGGAAGGCAATTGTTGCTTAAATGATGGTGCGATATGATTATTTCAATACAAGCGCCGTCTTCATTCCGTCACGTGCTTGAAGCACCCTGATTACAAAAGCCATGAAAAGTTCAAATCAACAAACATAATTAAATTTCGTATACCAAGGTTTGCTTTCCATTCTTATCGCACGATGGTAAGCCAGTCGCCAACCAGCATACCACTTTTTTACTACACGCGTAAGCGACCAAACAATGGGAGATTAAAATGTGCTTTGTTCATGGTGCTGGCGATTTGCGAGACGTGAGTAAATTTAACAACTTGATCGTCGCAGTGCAAACTGGAAAGTAAATTCACACGAACAAAGCAAACTTCCTGCTTTAACTTACTCGTCGCCACGTGTCCTTCTGTCTCGAAGATTTAGAACGTGACCAACACTCTTGGATGTCAAGTTGACACGTACTGTGGGACACCCGATTAGGGGTCGTTACACTCCCCCTAGACTTGGCAGTCCACAAGTCCGCATGCGTTACGAAGCCCCACGAAGCGCGGAGTCGAAATAGTCTTCGTTAACATATCTGCCAGCTGAGACTCCGACGGTATGTACTTCACCTTGATGCTACCCTTCTCGACGTGGTCACGGACGAAGTGAGCTCGGAGGTCGGTGTGCTTGGCGCGTGGGGTGTATCTGTGGTTCGTTGCCATACTAATCGCCGACTAGCTGTCCATGTAGATCGTCGACGAAGTCGACACGTTCGCACCCATCTCTGCAAGGATAAACCGCAGCCACAGTACTTCTTAAGTGGTAAGTGCGAAAGCCATGTACTCGGCTTTAGCAGACGATAACGCGACGGTCGCTTGACGCTTGCTTGTGTAGAAAATCGGACCGCCAGCCATCTTCACCATCACACCAAACGTCGAGCGTCGCGTCTCCTTATCACCGCCCCAGTTCGCATCGCAGTATGTCGTGGTACTCTTGCCCTTAGCCCTGTAGTGGATACCGATCGAAGCAGTGGCCTTGAGATAGCGAAGCACACGTACCGCAGCATTCTAATGCATCTCACGCGGGGTATCGAGGTACTGAGAGAGGATCGACAACACGACGCCAATGCCGCGCGTCCCGACATTGGCGACGTACAGCAAAGATCCGATAAGTTTGCGGTACTTGGTTTTGTCTGTGCACACACCGTGCTTTTCGGTTAATACTCCGAGGGGGCTCTGATCCGGTTGCCAAGTGTTCGGGATACGGTAGACGACGAAAGCTGCAGTCCGAAACGCTTCAGCCCACCTCACACGGTCCACTTGCATGTAGTATAGCATCGATAGGGCCATGTCGGTGAGTGTCCGGTTTACACGCTCAGCGCACACTTTGCTGGGGGCTGTATGGCGCACTCGTCTGGCGAATGCTCTCTTTGGACGCGGAGAACTTGCCGAAGCTCTTGCTCACATACTCACCACCGTTGTCACTACTAACACACATCACCTTGCAGCCGTATTGCACCTTAAGCTGAGTGCAATATGCCTTGAAGCAATCGAACACTTGATACTTCTGCTTGATGAAGTTGACCAACACCCCTCGGCTGAAGTCGTCCACGAAGACCACGATGTATACCACACACCCTTGGACTTCGGTTTAGTCGATCCCATCACATCCGTGTGCAAAATTTCGAATGGGCGACCTGTCTTTATCTCGCTACCCGATTGATGCGCGAACAAGCTCGTGGTCATTTTTCCTTCCGCACAGCCACCGCAAACACCACCATCCGATCCGAACAAAGCTGTAGGGGGGACATTATCGCACGCGCGAGCAACTAGCTTCAGCTTGGCATCGGAGACGTGCCCCAGGGGCGCGTGTATTACTTCGTAGGTCTTATCACTTGACGCACCATCAACTGCCGTATACGCGTTGCCTTCCGTTCTGTACTTCAGTTCACGCGCGTACAGCTTCCCAATCCGAGGGACTCGAACAACAGTACTGCCGTTCTGCGAGATGGAGGAACCGGTCCTGTCGAACTGCACAGCGTGATTCTTGGACATGAGTGCAGGAACTGACAGGCGCTTTCGGTCAAATTTTGGAACGTGGAGAACATCCGTCAACTTCACCCTCACGCCTTCGGTAAAGTTAACTCGCACGGTGCTCATACCCATGGCGGCAAGCTGGCCATTTTCCACCATGATCTCGATTGGTTTTGTAAGCGGGCGGTACTCCGAAAAAATCATTACGATCCATGGTCATGTCTACTATCAAGGAGCCAGGTGGCCGATCGTTCACTACCGGCGGTCATAGCGGAGAACGCGAACTCCGAACCACCGGTGTTGCCCTTCAGCCGCGGGAAATCTTGTTTCTTGTGGCCGACATCCTGGTACTCATAGCGTGGGCCCTTTGAATTCCTTCTTGTCACCACCATGGTGCCCTTTGCGTCCGCGTCCCTTGGCACCCCGTCCACGTCGGCCTCCACGCCCATTGTGGTTCTGCCCACCATTGCCATTCACCGTCGCCTTATATGCTTGCTCCTTCACCTCACGCTTCTAAATTATCTCATTCTCGCGTCGGAGCATCGCTTTCACCTCCAGCAGTGTCACAGGGTCGTGCGCTTCGATGAGCTGCACCATCGCGTCGTACTCACCTGGCACTCTACCAAGGAGGATCACCAGCTTCGACAACACAGCCAGCGCTTCACATCGGCGGCTTTCCAGTGGGCGGGGGCGTTCACTGCGTTTTCTGCCTTCACATCGAGATGAGCGAGGAGGTCCTTCCTGGCCAACGCCATGCGGGTTTTGAACTCCCACAGGAAGTACTTGTCGTCGCTGGGAATCTCGTTCGGGTTCGTTATTGGGCTATACCCTTTAACAACTTGATCGTCGCAGTGCAAAATGGACACGAACAATGCAAACTTCCTGCTGTCTTGACGTTCTAGAATCTGACCAACACTCTTGGATGTCAAGTTGACACGTGCTGTGGGACACCCGATAAGAGGTCGTTATAGTAGATACGCTCAGCTCGCAATTGACCTGACTTGCTTTGACGGTTTCTAGATTGTTTTACAGCCCATGGAAAGGAAAAGAGTGATACTCCAGATAAATAGAAGTTACGCTTGGCAAATTTTCATTGTCATACATCGCTCTGGCAAGAGTGTGGATACAACAGCTGAGTCATCGAACAAGTTTGGGCTTTGACAAAGCTGACGAAAGTGCACTACGTGGATGATTATGTCCATACTTAAGTATTTGAGGGTATAGGTCTTCATTACCTGACTAAGACTTTAAAGTAGGCGTCACGAGCGACCTAGCGTGCCTTCGAAGATGCGCAGTTTAAAGTCACGGAAATAAGCGAAAGTTCTGTATCGTGAGACGAGCTCGACGGCAGAGTTTATGGTGATTATCATTAGTAAACTCTATTTGCGGGGGCATAAAAGACGGGCTGAATGAGCTTCTAATCCCACATGGCTCAAAGGATGATGCAGCATTTGATAGATGAAGCACAAGGACTTGACGCGATCAGTGCGCATCTAAAGGCGATCTGAAATAACAAGATGAGTTACCGTGGATTTCTTAGCAAAATAAGACGTAGTCGTCAGCATTACGAATGCTGACGCCTTTGGTGTATACCCCGTCATAACTGAAGCTTCTCACGTTATATGTGAACACCTTGAAAGGGAAGAAAGGATAAAAGATTCGCTCTGAGTCAGAGAGCAACCAATTTAGTTTTTGTACAATGTTGAACGTCTGCTTACTTCCTCTTCCAAAACCTTTCCATTAATATATTTCACATGCATGCATGCTATAGCTCAGAATACAGACAATACTATACTTTGTCACATGTATATTTGTCGTTTTTTATACCAGAATTATTAGATTATTCCACGTACTGTCTGTCGTACTTGTACCTCTCAAAGCATATGACTTAATCACACTTTCACATTCATTGGAAACCTGCAACACCATTTTTAAACTTGCACTCGATCATTCGAGTCCTTCTCAACACATTGTGTTACTTTCTCGCAGTACCTTGTCTTTTCAAGTCTCAACAATGCTTTCAAGCAAGAATTCTTCAAAACTGTTTGCTGGGGCGGTTGCGCTTTCCGCCTTTACCTCACCTACTGTTGATGCGCGTGCAACCGACTGTGAGATGCTTTAGATGCCCCAACTCTAGCTCCGAGCGTCCGTATGCAATCATTGCATTTTGCCCCGACCGACGTTGATGGCCTATGTGCTACCCACCATGACGACTTCTTCGACACTGATGATCTTCCAAAAAGCAAGCACGGAAGCAAAATCGATGACTTTTATGGTTATGAGACCAAAACTGGTGTAGACAATGATAGGAGGGGCAAAAGCTCTGCTCCTTCAAGTAAAAGTGATGGCCAGGATTGCGAAAAAAGCAAAAGTCCTAATACTTCGGACGGAGGAAAACCAAGTTTAATCAAGGTGGCGACCTCAGTGTTGGCGCTGATCTTGGCGTTGGAGCTGATCTTGTGTTGGCGCTGATCTTGGTGTTGGAGCTGACCTTGGTATTGGTGCCGATCTTAGCGTTGGCGCTGATCTGGATGTTGGCGCAGATCTTGGCGTTGGCGCTGATCTGGATGTTGGAGCCGATCTTGGTGTTGGCACTGATTTGGATGTTGGAGCCGGTCTTGGCGTTGGCGCTGATTTGGATGTTGGAGCCGGTCTTGGCGTTGGCGCCGATCATGATGTTGGCGTCGACCTTGGTATTGGCGCAGGTCTTGGTGCAGGAGCCGGTCTTGAAGTCGGTGTAGGAGCCGGTCTCGAAGTTGGTGCAGGTCTTAATGTTAGCGCCGACCTCGGTGTTGGCGCTGATCTTGGCGTTGGAGCTGACCTTGGCGTTGGCGCTGATCTGGATGTTGGAGCCGACCTTGGTGTTTGCGCAGGTCTTGGTGCAAGAGCCGGTCTTGAGGTTGGTGCAGAAGCCGGTTTCGAAGTTGGTGCAGGTCTTTATTATAGCGCCGATCTTGGTGTTGGCGCTGATCTTGTGTTGGCGCTGGTCTTGTGTTGGCACGCTTTTAATGTTGGCGCTGGTCTTGGTGTCGGCGCCGATCTTGATGTTGATGCCGGTCTTGGTGTTGGCGCAAGTCATGGATCTGAAGCCGATCTCGATGTTGGCGCAGGAGCCGGTATTAAAGTTAGTGCAGGTATTAATGTATTTCCGATGTCGGTGTTGTCGATGATCCTGATGTTGGCACTGGCCTTAATGTTAGCACCGATCTAGGCGTAGGCGCCAGTCTCGGTATTGGTGTCGGACTTAGTATCGGTTCTGATGTCGGTGTTGGTGCTGGTGTCAGTGCTGATGTTGGAGCTGATCTCGGAGATGGGGCAGGTCTTGTTGCAGATCTTGGTGTAGATGCTGGTGCTGGTGCTGGTCTAGGTGCTGGCGTCGGTCTAGATGCTGACGCCGGTCTTGCAGTTGGCACTAATGTTCGTGCAGGAGTCAATCTTGGTGCTGGCTAAGGTCTAGATCTTGTCGCCGGCGTTGATGTGAATGCTGGCGTTGGTGCGCGTCGTCTGCGCACAAATTTTTTAAGCTCATGCTGAATAGATGATAATGAAGAGCGTTTCTGCTTGCGAATACATGAACGTTTCCTTTAAGCCTATCCTTTGTAATCCGAACGATTGTGTTCTTTGCTTAGTGGTTGCATAGGGAAATCACTGATCTGTGACGTTTTAGCACTACCCATAAGCTTCGAAAATATAGCATAGTGGGGCAGTATAAGCTCTGTGCAATTGTAGGATTAAACTGCTTGTGGTGCAGTGCCAGATAAGCATGCTTCAGCCTATAAACCTGATCTCCGCAGTTTTTAGTAAGTCATGGCTTGTAGCAACTAAAGGCAGCTAATCAAGTTCAGATCTGCTTCGAAAGATTTTTGGCTTTGGTAATTACTTTGCGTCAGAATTTCAAATTCGGTTCGACGAAATAGTTGAGTATCCGATCGCCCTTAGCTCGGGTAAAATTGTTCACTAGCGTTGTAAATCGCACCGTTGTTGCCCTCGTACATTACGTAGAGCACCAACTTCATACAACGTAACACTTTCAAGCAGCATACAAAAATTAGCTCAGAATACATCAAAAGGTCACAACGATATGCTGGCTATTCAATCACATCAAGTCATGTCTTTTTAAAACACTAATGTAGCTCGCTTGGATAGTTCTTTGTGTGCGTCTTCATCGCGTCCATTCTTGATCTCCTTAAAAATCGCCAGATTTGCTTCCCGCTTCATATTTGCGCTGACTCTACCCTTTGCCGGAACGACATTGAGTGCTGTTTCCTACTTTAATTGCAATGGGCTTTTTTTAACATATTGGCTGTGGTAAACACATGAAAATATAACCTTAAATTAAGCGAATCAATTGAACATGTTCTCTATCGGCCAAAACAGCTGTAAATGCAATGCTGTTAACATTCGTGATAGGTGCAATGACAGGAAGACTATTCGTCGCGTCCGTCTGGCAGGAAGGCGATTGCCCCCTAAATAAAGATGCGGTATATTTTCCTATAAATACACGCGCTGACTTTATCTCGCAACTCTAAGGACTTTCATTACCAAAGCGTTGAAAAGCTAAAACGTCTTCATCGCACTATTTGTTGAAAGTCGACCGCCAAGTGCTAAGTATCCAGAAAATTATAATGTATACCACCTGTTTATGGCATATATTTACATGTTGAACAAGCCGACGCCCTAAGCTACTTCAACTGGAACAAGATAATCGTCTTTGTCGAGTTGCGGTGCAGTACGATTCTGCAGCGTCGCAAAATATGCTGAGTGGTTTTGTCTTGTCCAGCAGAGCTAGAGCAATTCCGAATAGAGGCATTTCTCGAAGCGCAATAAAATATGGTGCTGTTTTTTTAGTACCATATCTCAACGACATAGGCAGAGGTTTTGCGAGACTTACATAGCCAGCACTGTACTTATAATAAAAGCTGGCTGAGCTTAGCACTTCTGCGAATTTTATACGGACCGTTGCGTAAACCTAGCTTAGACGACTTTTGCCTTCTTGGGATCTGCCCAAGGCCCATTGCTGCTTGCAAAGCAACATATGTCCTTTGTCAGCTCTGCCGCAAATATACATTTGTCAATGTTAGTATAACTTTTACCTTAGAAATTTGCATTAGGTGATTTAATGAAGCCGACCAAGCTCCAGTGGAGCGTTATGGATGAACATATTGTCAAAGTTTGTCCAGGCGAAAGCTAGTTACAGTCAGTACAATTGTGGAACGAAGGGTACAAACGTCACGAGGACCTTGATAGCGTTTATGGCATCACAAACTCTTAGAGGCAAGCTATACAAGCTTACCTCCTGTTCGGGCTTGCTTATATCAATCTACCATTTTTAGTGCACTTTACAGAGTGCACTCGGTCATGTTGCTAAGCTTCACATCCCTACCTTGGAATAGATGGCTATGTTTTAGGTACTGTTGCACTATTAAAAAAAACTTGTTGCCATATTTCATATGGCGTAGAAGGTCGGTGACGAGGACGGGACTTTTGACGATCACATTATGTAATTTTTAACCTTTCCAGCAAAAAAGGCAGCCAATGAACTCACATTGATTTTGTGACTTCCACCGTTGTCTGGTGACGTGTTAATTTCATGCTTAACTCGTCTACTTTGAACATGAGCATTCTCCTGATATAGGATACACCGAATCTTTAGAATCAAATACGATCTTTAAGAAAAGGCGAAACGTAAACTACCTATGAGGTTAAGTTAAAACACCTTAGCCCCAATCGGAGGATGATTATAATCCTCAAGGGGAGCGGGCATATTTAGAAGCCGTTCAGAGACTTTTCGTCTTTTGACTCAGCCAAGATTTCGCATTTTCGATGTTTAGAAATTGGTGTGCACCTACCATCATACGACTTATCCTCGTAATATGTTTTTTGTCCCTTGGGCACCCGTAAATCGATTTCGTAACGCAATACCTATGTTTTTCGTCTATATAGTACACGCGCTTTGTGATACTTAAAACCTATGGAGATGTGTAAATCGCTTCTGTTTGAACCTTGCTGTTAACATGTTTGGAAACCCGCTCTTGGCGGTGCCTCAGTGTTTTCCTATGTAGCTAGCTAACCCGCTTTCAAAGACTCACCTGTAACATTGTGCTATGCACTTTGACTTGCCTTTGTATGTCACCCACTTTACGAGCTTTGCACTTGTGGTTGGTGGCGCATGTATCACCAATTGTGTCTTGAAGACTTATTTTGCCGAACGTAATTGCGTTCGAGGAAGGTGCCATCTGCTGCTTCTCTTTGGTTAATGTATAACATTTGATACGTTTCAATCCCGAACGGTCCGACAAAGTAATTTTCGTCTTGCCCGAAAACTTCGATGGGTCGCTGTCAGACGCCGCGCCTTTAAAGTCAGCAATACACTGGTCATTTGTCGCTCTACTGAAGGAGGCATATATTGTGGTGACACACACTATGCGGACTTAGCAATTAAACAATTAAAAGCTCTTGCAGGAAAACCTCAATAGCCGTGAAAAGCTGGCTATACACGCGAGTTTACGGACGTACAAAACCCGTCTTTGGAAAAAGTTGAACGTCGAGTGACTACGTACACAGGCAGACAATGAGAAGCAACCTAAATATGTGAATGATGCTTTATGCAAGAGAAACTGAGAAAAATAAATATAGCTAGACTGGCTGAATGAGCTGTTTTAGATACTTTCGGAGCAGAGGGGGGTTACCCGTTTCAAGCGTTCCGGACAAACGAGACGTTTATGGCTATACTCGTTGTGTAGAGCGATTTGAGCCATCTTTTCCAGTATCACTGCCTACACGTTAATGGTTGGAGTGCGAGGTGGACCCCGTTCATGCGCCTACTGATCGAGGGGAGGCATATCAGATTTGGAGACTGTCAATATATCAATTCGAAAATATATGCATGAAAGTCGCGCCTGTCTTTCATGCGAGAGAGTAAGTGTGCGCACTAACGGCGTTTAATGTTTACGCTGCTCAAAGCTAACTTTTATTGTGTTTTTTACGTGTAAGTGCCGATCTGTCGACCGGCCTGTCAGATAAAAAATTGCGCCACCATTCGCAGTTCAGTGCAGGTGACCAAGGTCTCTCTAGTGTCCATCTTCACCTTTTCAATGTGGTAAAGAAAGCTCTGTTTAAGGTCTATTTTAATGTGTATTTTTTTGGCCTCGTGACGTGAGTGCCACAATATGAGCTACCGCCGGGGTGTCTGTGCTTTCTGAGCGCTAAAGCATAATCTTTGCTCGAAGAGCTTAGACGTTTACGCGGAGAAGCCGATTGGTCGAGATGGGGTTGTAGGTGCAGCCGTTTGATGAAGCCAGCAAATTTTTCGCACAGTGCAAACTCCGGCAAGTGAGAGAAGGTGGTTCTACATATAGCAAATCCTTTGCGAAGTTTATAGAGTCATCCCACGCGCGTAGGGGTAAAATCGGTCTATCAGATGTGACGAGATCACACAATAAGTTTCACAGGAAAAGCGCAGGGGAAGACATAGAATTGTCCGGTGAATGACTGACTGTTCACTATTTCTGGTCCAAAGATTGATGTGGGTAATGTATTGTAGTTTACTAATCTGTTAATTAACACTATATATTGGTCTTACCTTATCACTCTACATGAAACTTAATTTAAAATCCTTGATCTAGACAGACTACAAAATCTTCGAGGTATAAAAAACCGGTATATACACACCAGGAAAGTGCATTTCGTCATTTAGCCACAGCTTTGAACAATGGCTCGTCTTAGTTCCGCGAGTTAGCTTCGCTACTAATACTCGCTATAAATTCTGACAGCAGTGCTGCATCCGAGAGCTTGTCTCACGATACAGAACTTACGTCAATGTCGGTGTCTACGAAGCCGCATCTTCGAGGGCACCTTTGATCGCTCGTGACGGCTACTTTAAATTCTTAGTCTGGTAACGAAGGCGTATACCCTCAATTACTTGAGGTTGGACATAAATCGGCTACGCATAGCACTTTCACTAGTTTTGTCGGAGCCCAGACCTCTCGATGACTCATCTGTTGTAGTTACACTTTTGCCAGAGCAATGCATGCCAAAGTATTCTGTCAAGCGTAATTTTTACTTATTTGGCTAATTCTTTTTCTCCTTTTCAAGAGCTGTAAAACAATCGAATACCGTTAGAGCAGGTAAGATCATTTGCGAGCGTAGCGTATCTACTCACTTCTCGCCAATTGCCAGCACCATGAGCAGATTCCTCTTCCCTTCAACAAGCTGTATCTTGGTGGCGACTGCCTTCCAGTCTTGCGATAAGAGTGCAAATCAAGCAATACACCACCTTGGTGGATGTAGCTCACCCTTTCTGTCTCGCACGATGTTCTTCGCAATCAAGCATTTTGTGCTAAATACAATACTAACAAACTTGATGTGCTTCGCGACGCACGTTCGCACAGTCTATATTAAGAGTTGAACCACACCAGTAAAATTTAAAGCTTGAATGCCGCGCAAATTTGTCAGGCAAACGAAACAGATGCCATACTAGAATCCTAAATGCGAACAATTACCGCAGGCGATGTAAAGAGATTACATGAGTCTGTGTGTGCCACGTTGGCGGTATTATAATATAAAACACGGGAAAAACCAGCTTTTATTTTAGTACAGAGGATCCAACAGAAAAGTGTACATAATCTAATGACCAACGCTCAACGCATATAAATAGGAAGGACTATGGTCGTAGGATAATTTCCCCATAGGCGTTAAAGAGATAAACTTAAGTAAAGTGCAGCTCACAAAAGAGTTATAAAAATTAAGGTTTAGTATATGGGCGAGTAAGATGGCGATCTGCGACTTCTATCTGTTTTGAGTATTGAACAAAGGTCATAGATGTATAAGCTTACATTTTTGCTAAGCCAATAACTTTGGTGGGCTCACTGCACCTGGCAACACTTGTCGTTTCTTCAAACTTAAATTGCTCAGACTGAATCTTAGTGAGCATAAAGCAGCATGCTTTATTTCGTAAGGGTATGTAAGTCGAGCTGAACAAGCTGATAGGCCCCAAAGAGCTTAAGTATCTGATCGATAAAGTACGAGGACCTGACGGGATCAGCCCGCGTCTGAAGACGTTATTTGACTATAAACACGCCCTGCTGAAGGTTCCTTAGAAAAGTAAGACTTAGGACGTCTGTGTCGAGGATCCTGTCGCCTAAGGCATATGCCCCGCTAGACCTAAAGCTTACCACGGTGAGCGTGAAGGCCCTGAAAATGAACAAGGATCATAATTGTTGCTTTGGGGCATAGAGCGGGAATAATCATCTTCTTTTATCTTTCAAGTTTGATCGCTCTACTATCCACATGGTGAAGGCAGTGCAATAGCGGATGGCTTTAATCAATTTGAAGCTGGTTAGGAGAGCATGATAATAAGCACTTTTAAGGTAGATCTCAGCTAAGGCGGCATTTCCTACCTAAGATGAGCTGAAGCCTCAGCTGACGCTACACTTTTTGTTTTCCGAATATGCATACAGCTTGTGCTGCAGCGTGCTTAGGTTAGTGAAACTTGGTAAACACTGTTGACTGGACTTTTAGGCGAATCAATTTTGAATGAAGCGGCAGAACCAGTGTTATAAATGGCCTACGCACGGGTGCGGCCAAGTTCAAAGTTATCCGTGTATACGCGCTTCGTTCATAGACGCCGCGAAAGTATAAATAATGCCAAGCTTTAATTTTGAGTCAGCGCAATACTTGTGGAGAGAGGATTCATCTAATGTGACGGTTCCGTCAAATAATGGCTTTTTTATGACGAGGAGGTAGGCTTTTGAGCTATAAGGTAGTGTAAAAAAAATTTGATGCTTTATTTGTGGTGATACTTGCCATTCGTGGTCAGGCGATATCTGCTCCAAGCGTTCCAAACTTAAGGTTGGTTGAATCCCACAATCAGCCAGTCGCCTGACATGCCTTAAGCCAACAGCTGCGATTGGTTGGCGTAGGCCGGTCTGTTGGAAAAAATACAAATTTTATTGAGCATCAAGAATTAATGAAAGATCGACAGTACTTAAATTCAAAAAGGTCAGTGCTTTTTTACAAAAACTTTGCCTGCAAGTATGGCTTGCAGGTGATTGTGGCAACCGCGAAGTGTTTGAATACAGCTTCGTGCTTCCAATGTCAAAGGAAGTACGCCATTTGCTTAGACTTTTAAGTAACATTTTCACTGCTAGCTTTACGATAGGAACAAGGATCACCGATCAAACAATTCAAGTGTCAATTCTTTTCGAATAGACTAGCGTCGAAAGCTGTTTGGTCTTGAACCTGGAGGCGAAGTATGGCCTCTTTCTGAATATAGCGTAGCTGCAATTTTACAACAAATAAGGCTGTTTAAAAAAAAATTCGGGAAGCTTTGTTGAGTCACAGTTGCACCATTGCTAGAATGCAGAAGCGCTATTGGCGCGGATACTAGACTTAGTCGATCAAAATGCTAGACAATATACTTCGGAGATGGTGTCAAAATAGTCTTATACGTTTAATGGCACGTAATTACTGAGCGATAGTCGTAGGAAGCGGCACTTTCTAAATACTGGTAATGAAATGGCTGGCATCAGGCCAAGACGGTACAAGTGAGACACTAGTTCTGTGCGTGGAGCGACACTTTATTACACAGATTCAAGAGAGCAGTATTCACTGCATGCCGGTGGTGGAATTTAATGTAAAATTAGAAATTAATAATTGAAGCGGTATAATGACCTGAAATAAAACGTAAGCCACTTAGCGGTTCTCGTAAAATACAGCAATAACTAGCTGTCATGATGGACAAGGTTGGCTTGAAGCCAAAGCAGCATGTGGAAGATCTATTCACTGTTTATAAAGCGGCTTAAAAGCTACTGAACACACAGTGCTCGCCGCATGACATAAGATATTTATAGGCCTCCAACTAAATAATTGAAGACGCGACACGTTAAGCGGTACATCTTTTACTGAGCGGAGGCTCTGATATGCAGGTCCCTTCGCTTAACGTCAATACAGACGTCGTCACGACAATGTACAATCGTATCGACACGAACACGATAAAAAGATTTAATGTTGTCCAGAGATTGACGGCGATACATGACTTTTATCGTAAAGAGCAGATTTTCTAGGGACTTGCAAATAATACCTGAGCTTGACGCAAGCGTACTCTATCGCAAAACTGTTTCTCCAAACGGCCTTGATTTAACGCGGTAACTCGATCTCGCCTTTTTCTAGATGTGTTGTGCCGATGGCAAAAGGTGACTCGTGTTGTACGGTCGTTGCCGATCATCACCGATTCAGAAAACCGCCATCTATAACTCTTTTTATCAAACATTCATTGGTGTTGAAGTCTCTGTGTGCGTCTTGTTACAAAAAATCTGACAGTAGCTTAGGCACTGTGCATAATTTTCACTTATATTGTAAGTGGGCGAAGCCACTTTCTCAAGTGCTTTGGGCCCAATGAAACTGCCGAGAAGTCATGCCTTTCCTTATCCAGTCCATACAAGTTCATTTTTAAGTTATGCGTTGAGCTCTACTTCTAGTCAAACGATCACTACCTTAGCTTTGCTGTAGACTTCATAGGTCTTAATTAGCTTTGCTATTAAGATTACGTTCAGCTCAGGCAAAGCAATGAATGACGAAAAAGGTACCAGGCTGATCTATCTTCCGACTGGTTTCACTTTTATAAGTGAACATAGCTGAGCGCTGTTGTCACTTAATGACGTGTCTACCCAGATCCTTCTGTCTCTTGAAGCAAATGGTAATCTATAAATAACACGCACCAGGTGGCTTTCCACCTTTATTGAGTATGAATTTGAGATCAAGCATAAGCCAGAGAGCAAAGTGGTTTAGCCGGGGCGTCATCGCATAGCCCAGTTTATAAGCAAACTAATGTCACAATCGCATATTTAATTCAATACGTGGCGCGTATGCGTGAGATAATATGCGCGGAGCTCTGCTAAAGGCTCTGGAGAGCGGTGGGTGCAAGGATACATAAAATCTTGACGGAAGCCAGTCTGTTGAATAACAGCATCGATTAAAACGACTCACCACGCGAATTGCCTTAATCAATACTGTAATTCTTAAGCTTGAGAATTTGAAATACAGGATATCATTTGAGACTCAAGATATACCGTCTGGCATAGAAAGATTACTATGCACCCATTATTGGTGGCTAAAGCTTTATGAGTTGGTGTGCACCAGTATGCGCGAGTGCAAAGTGCGCCAACGTTGAGATCCTCGATAAATGTTTTGCAAGCTTGTCAATGCGATTACATTATGGGTAGTCCAGTAGTATAAATTTCGCGCTCGTGCTTTAAATATATTTTGCAGACAACACTACTATTGCGGTCTTTGCCGACTGATTGGGCAAAAAAAAACCAAGCTAGACTGGACATGTCGAGAGCGTATTGCCCACAGATCATAATCAGACGAAGCCAGTAGTTCTCTTTGTCAAAGAACTGTTGCGCAAAATAAGCTGCGAATTTTAAGCAATATACTCATACTTATTTCTTTTGCTTGCAAAATGCATTTCGTACCTCTCCAGGCTACATGTTGTTCTACATGGATAAGTAAGCGAGCTCCATTTTTATTATTCCACTTGTTGTAGGCTCGGTTTAATATAGGAAGAGTCTCCGGGGGACTTGCTATCAAAAGCTCTTTTGCAATGCGTAAAGCAAATCGAAGTTAATGTCAGAAAAAATCAGTGTCTTAATGGCGTAAGAAAATGTTATCATCTTACTACAATTGTAGTAACTGTGGGTTATTTCTACGACCACAATAGCGTTACTGTACCATTTAAAGTCACAGCCAAAAAGGCTCGACTCATTCGTTTTGCTTTTCTGTAACGATGCAAACACACTTAGAGCTTCATGTGGCTTACCAAAGCCGTATTACGATTTAATCAAAGCGTACACGAAGCGTTAACGCCAATACAAACGCAGACGTATCCACAAGAGGCTATCCGATTAGTTAAACCAGAATTTGAAATCACGCACGAAGTGCTACAACTCTTGTCTCGAGAAAAGTAAGGCAAGCAAGTGCATTGCAATTGAAACTTTTATGCTAATTGGCCTGGCTTACCACACTCAGTGTTTGCCTTGGCAAAGACAGTCGGGCTTATCGACGAAAAGGTCCACCAGCTCCTAAGATATATCTGCCAGACGGTAGTCGTAAATAACATCATAGTAAAGGGCACTTAGTGCGCCGCATGACTTGAACAGCATCATCTTTCTCTTTTCTTGAAAAGGGGGATGAGGTTACTACCACGTGAGGTGAAAGGTTGCGCGGTGCTGTCACCAGTGTCAAATGCAGGTAGGAGACATCCTCATCCCGAGAACTTACAAAGAATTAAGACCCGATTATGGAACGATTTCCCTGATGTCTTAGACACATTTGATTGAGACGTCGTAGACATATTTGATTGAAGTGAAGAGCGTACCACTCTTTCCGCTATTAGGGTCGGAGGCGCTGGGACACGGGCAAAGCTCATTTCAAGATTCTGCGGGAGTTGTGCTTCCAAGAACTTGACATCTTGGACCATAGTTTGCAGGACGACAGTCCGCTGGCAGCAGACAACAAGGTTTCAGACGAGAAAAAATTGCAAGAAAGGATTAAAGCGACTCACACAATGGCTATGCTAGAGCTTTTGCAAGGTGTGAACAAAGAGTACAGTTTTGTGCAGCTTGTGTATTTAAGGCTAAAAAGCACTTCGTCATCCTTAAAATTTTCATATGAAGAGAATTTTATCAAACACAATTCACAGTGCACGCACCAAGCCTCCATTATACCAGACAAGCACGGTAGGTAACATGAAAGAATACAGCGGAGCTGACAGTCTTACTCTTTGAGCTGCGCGTGCCTCACGCTTAGCATTTTCAGCCGCAGAAGCGAATACTTTAACCGCGGATGTAACACTGTGACTGCACTTGATGCTAATTGTTTTAAGTGTTGGCTAATTGTCCACCTGAGCGCTTTGTAAGAGCAGTGACAATACCGACAATTCGCGAGCTCGCGGTGTGCGACGCATAAGCATTCGTGTCTGTGTCTCAGGTGAGCACAGCGTATGCATATTCTGGAAGAATTTCGCTCGATAATGGAGTGGACCGCAGACGTACGAGCTGGGTTAGAATTCTTTGACGGAAGTTTCCACCCTCTGCAGGCATTTAGATACGGCAGCTCCTCTACAGGCGAAGATATCAATGTCGAGCGCTTAATTTCAGCAGCATTCCCAGCTGCCCGCTTAAATTTTGTAGACAGTCTGCTTCACTATAGAATGGATTCGACAGATTTGTTGCTTCAAACTCACGATGACTTTGAATAGGGACCCGCTGTCTACCTCTGCGTTCTAATAAAGTTGCTTCAACTCAATTGCCAATGTTGACTTCACAAAGCACTCAGCGTAATGATTAGACAAAAATAGTTTACCGTGCGTTTGAAGTCACATATGCACCGAGGCGCCAAATTTAAGGATCGACAGATTAACAATGGTGAAGTTTGCACTCAGCAACGCATTTAAGTATCCACACACTTCGCATTTCTGTATAAAGGGGCTAAAACACTATACCTTCACTAGCTCGATAGAAAAAGGTTAATTTTGAGATAAGTCGGCATTGTACTTGTGCATACAATCGGCTAGACCAATTCACATCTGATTATTCTTCCGTGATTGTGGTGCAATAAATTTCCATCTCTGCGAGCCCCATGGTGACGTACTAAGCCATCAAAAGCTTATGTAATTCCTGCCGCAAATTAAAAATTGTCGATGTAAGCGCATAATTATTTGCTTTCTTGAATCAAAACTGACCTTAGGGCCTAAATCTGTATGTAAATCCGATTGGCCTTCTTTGAAACGAATGTTAATGAGTTTGTTGTGACGGTATGCTTGGCATAAAGCCTATTATGTTTGAAACAGCTGTGTGATCAGACATTCAATGTCGCCAAAGTACTTGATAGCCTATCGTCACAACGCTAACCACCGTACGAGCAATGTCTTATCTACTATATTAACCTGTCGTAATTTGTTTTTCTGTTTCGCTTTACTTCTTGGCCGTGTCACTGTCTAAAGCATTAATTACTTAAAAGGGTAAATTAGTCAGAGTTATATTTCACATAACTCCATTTAATCAAATTCTTTGAATTAGACTAAAAAAGCATGTTCCCTGATTTGTTATACTAGTTTGAATACCAGCAAAATATTTTCTATAAGAAAATTTTGATGACTTTGACTGTATACTCTACTAATAAAACGATGCACGCCGCTTGCAACCACAGCTTTTATATCCTTTGCCTGGGTGAAGTGTCGAATATCGATTGAAAAATCACCTAGATAGTATCACTTTGCCTTCTTGCATGCCACTTTGGTACCACACGTCAGATTTAGCGCAGCTTGGACTAGGATACCACGTCCGGAAACGCACACGCACGATACCGCGAAGATGACAGAAGAAGCTCGCGCAAAAGAATAGGCATATAAATTACTAGAGACGGACAGCTACGGAAGCACTAGCACGCAAGTGCATGTACGCAGGGACTGCAGTCACGGTCGCGCGTAAAACTCGAAGACGACGATGCTAAGAAGAAGCGGACATCGTAGTATTGTTATAGCAAGAGACAGCGAAACCCAACAGTAAAGTATTTCTGCAGGGGATGCAGTGTGAAATTTTAAAGCAAACCAATTCCTAGTGTGATGAGCAAGAAAGCTTTGATGATTTTTCAAAAATCTATACAAAAGCGATGAGTTGCACGACAACTTATAACGTACATAATCAATTTTAGGAGTGAGAAATGTCATGAGCTGTATTGCGACGAGTGTGAAGCCTTGGAAGGCACTGAGGAATATATAAATAGGAATCAGAAAGATCACCGAAGATGTTGGTCATACGTTTTCGGTGCAAAGTCCAGCTGTAAAGAGCATATCAGAATTGGGATAAGCTTGTCTCAAAGATCTTGTAATATCCAATGTGACACCTAACTAATGTGATACTTTTGTATCCCTGTTAGCACAATGAAAGAATGAAAGGTGGTCATGGTCAAAGCGATACTTGTTTTTACACAAACTGTTATGCTTAACAGATACAACTTTTTTAAACTCTTACTGGCGCCAATTGCGAGGAATGGCTATAGTAACTTTGGTAGCATCGACATTCACTATTCTCTTCCTCAGCCAGAAGGGAAATGAGTAAGGAAGTATTCTCAATATACCTGATATTCCGCGTAAAGCCTCGTACTTTGAGAATATTAACAGCGACAACGCTTTTGGCGCTTTGTTGTCAACGGTATAAGTATCACATGAAGCATTGTACTAATAGATTCCTCTTTGACGGCAAAAGCTGGGTGTGTGCAAGTTTTCTTAGACACTTATTGTTCTTTGGCGGTATGAAATATGTACAAGACTTTTTCCGAAATTCATATAGGTAAAAATATGCTTTTGCAAGATAGTATGCGGGTAAAAACAAAAACAAAGAATATTTAATTTAGTATTTCCGGGTCTTCTCGTGTGCAGATATTCCCGACAGTGTTTAGCGTTACTCGTTGCTTGGCTTAAGCTTTTAAAAACAGGCAAAAGTGAAGACCGTTTACAAGCAAAGTGAACTAGAATAGTATGAGTGCTTTGGGTGCATAGATAGAGACTGGTAGATTTGAGGACATCGATTACGAGTTGATGCTGTAAAATCTAAATGAATGGTGTATGGATTTGCGACAAGGTCGTACGACTTCAATAGAGCGGTAGCACTCGCGCTTGTTGGGTAGGTGAGAGCTGTGAAGGGAGTAGTGAAGGCGCAATAGGATATAGCCAGCGCAGACAATGGATAGTGATGAGTGCCGAGCGCCGATACCGCATTGTTACCAGGAAGAAATGACGAACAAAACCGGTCCAATTAGTGGAATAGTTGTCCAGATGTTGCAAGTGCCAAGAACAGCGGCACACTGGAGTACAAAGAGCGAATACCCATATTTAGAGCTAAGCTGACTAGCAATATTGAGCGACTTCACATTCAAGACTATTGTTAGCGTGACGTTTTGACATGTACGTAGATAGTTACGACGGTATGACCGCCAAGCTGAAAGCTTAATCATCGACTGTTTACATTGTTGCTTAAACGTTCACTAGCCACAAAGCTTCCTTTGCTAAAGTGACAGCGATAGACTGCAAGTCCACATCGTCACAAAAGGCATCGGTATTGAAAGCGTATTCATAAACAGCATAGATGACTCTTTCTATAAGTTGTGGTGGCATTGCCATAAATATTGCGGAAAAGTCTTGACGGCAGTACCTCAGTGGCTACGCAAGAACCGATGCCTGCTGAGAGCTTCTCTTATTGCTTATTATTCTGGTGCTTCTTTTTGTACCTGATTCGGTTAATCCAACAATGGCTTTGCGAATACCTGTGTAAATTGCAGTCCTGAAACACTTACTGTGTTTAATCGTTTTGATTGAGTATCTTAGTCCATGTCGAGACGGATTGAATCTTTTGAGGATATGCTCGAGCCCATGGATATTTCCGAAGCAGCCGAGTACAAAATGATGTTCTTTGCCGTAAGTACGCATTTATTGACACGCATAGATGTTACAAGTTATCGTGACCTCAACATTTTGCCTGAGTGCCTTTAAAGCAAGATTGTCTCCTTCAGAGTGGTATTGGACGAATACATCGTAAAAGTTTGTCATCGTGAAGCTTGCAATGGCTGAAGCAGTTGTGCAATAAATTAGCTAAACGTCGTCGGGGTTTAAATGGCCATATTGCCGTCAAAAACCATTGACACTTAGCGTACTAAGTGCCGTGTGGGAATAACTTACCCTCAAATTGAGTTTTAATAGTAGCCATCAACCAACTTTATCGCAATATACTACGTACATCCGGGCAGATTATTCTGCGAAACGCGTATTTTCTTTGATTGGGGGTGCTCAGCAAATAATAAGCATGCCTTCTGGTTTTAAGCACGAAAGCTCTATATCAAGTGCGAGGATTTTAAGCTTCTGCAACATGTGATTATATTTCTTTTTATTAAAAAAGAAAGTAGCAATAAACTCACATTACTCTCATGATAGCGGCATTTGTCTGGCGAAAGTATTGGATGTTATATCAGTTTTGTCCATCCTGTGGGCTCTCCAAATGCGAATCTTTAAGCTCCACATCTCAGTTATTTTTAGCACGGGATATACCAACTCTTGGATTTTTTTAAAATATCTCCGGGCTAAGGCGCAGCGTAAGCTATCTAATAAGCCATTTCAGGACATTGTCGTTTGTAAAGGAGATCATACATATCTTTAACAGCATTACATTGCTTTAAACGCCATCTCCAAAATGGAAATACTTGTAATTAAGTCAAGAACTCGGTGATTTTTAGTTGTTTGAGGCTCAATAACTTTGCCACTTCTGGCAGTAGCTCCATTTGAAGTACATCTGCCCTGACCCAACGACCACTTAAATAATCAATTTTTCCAAATATGGTCTTGATGTCAACAAGAAATCACTTGTGACATCCAAGAAATAAGTTCGTGTCAAAATCCCATTTTCTTCTAATGAAGTTATGTTACCCGCTAAATTTGTGTCACTTAGCAGATTACATGTAAAGCATTGTTATTTACTGAGACTTGCGGACCTGTGCTTATCGCTTTAAAACTATTATACACTTGGTGGTATACCGTTGGAGCTATATTTCACACACGTGAAATATTTTTACCTATATTTGAAATGTTTGCTTTAGCGTCTTCGGTAGCCGGTGTTGCCCTTGAGACTATGTTACCCACTTACGAAAAAATGTTATTTACATCTGGTACACATGTAGGCTATTTTACCTATATTTAAAACGATAACTTTAGCGTCTTCGGTAGCCAGTGCTGCCTTTGAAGCTATCTTACTTACGAAACTTTGTTGATTATATCCTGCTCTATTCTAGAGTTATTTTACCCAAATTAAAATGCTAACTTTAGCGTCTTCGGTAGCCGGTGTTGCCTTTGTAGCTATACTTCTCAATTATGAACCTTTGTTATTTACATCTTGCGCTATGCTTTGCACATGTGGGGCTATTTTGTCTGTGTTAAAAGCGCTTACTTTAGCACCTTTGGTAGCCGATATTGCCAGAAAAACTGGTTTTGTATCAAAGTAAAGTTTAAAGACGTCGTCGCGCACAATGCACAAATCAACACCTTCGATACCTCGCACATTGATCTCGGGTACATATTTCTATTAAAAAGAGTTGCATGAGAACATAGCTTACCAAAACTTTATTGAGCAAAATTTGAAGACAGAAATTTTCAACCTCGTTGTGACAATGGATTCGAGGCTCGTACGCATCTACCCACGGCATGGAAAAGGATCGAGTGGTACTTGTCCACGAAATGACTGTGTGCTGTCAAATTCGAGACAGTTCTTATACAAATTTGGAAGCGTGTATAGACGCCCAATTAACCAGTCGAACTAAAAATGACTCATTTTTGCTGCACTCTCAAGGATGGATGATCTATCGATTGTGGTAGAATGCAATCGTTTGCTGTCGCGGCAAATTGCTCGATGCACCGGACTATATATAATCTCGTACTCTCGAGTGTGCTGCCATTATCTCATCGGTGCTATTGTCTTTCGAGAGCGCCACGGACTCACGGTTGACCACATGCCAAACCGACTATGTCAGAAACACGCCACACATGTGGCGGGCTCAAATCACATAGCTGTCGCCGTAATTTCTTTCATTGGACACCGTGGACGAGGCGCCTGTGTCGTTCAATCACCACACTTCTAGACTCGTCCAATCAACTCACTCGACTTACTCAGTGACTTTTTGTGTGCCTTTCGTATTCAGTTGAACTAACTTGCAAAATCGGTACGAGTTTCAGTGAGTCTTGATAACTTTCAATTATTCAACCGGACGCCATCATCCAGTTGGGCACAAGCCTTTAAGCCGCTATCACACCCCGCAATCTTACTTATAAGCGAAAGCCGTATCGGCAATTCAGTGCTAGTCAAAGCGTCTTTTATTTAACAACGCCTTGCTATATCCGGGTAAGGTCAAAAACAATTCCAAGTATAAGTTTTCTAGCTAAGTTTAATGCATCACGCCACGTATGTTATTTCTCGTTGAGTACGAAAATTTGCAATGGTACACTATCCGATGCTTTCTTACAGAGCGCCAAAGAAAGGGAAGGTCGACACTTTTCTCACGATTGTCCACATGCAAATCGACTATGTTAGCAACACGCCACGCATGTAGCAGGTTCAAGCTGTCAACTAAGTTGTACTGGTGTGTAACAATCACACATCCATTTGAAGGTCTTAAATGTATTTTAATGTAATAGATGCTCCGTTTTAACTTGTGATCAGCGCTTTAGAAAACACAACACACCCAGCGACGCTTTAAAATAATTGAAAAAGATTAACGTCCGCTTCATTGACTTTTTTTTTGCGACAGACGCAAATCATGTCACCTTGCTTACCGCAGCCGCAAATGCAGCTTTGCTTAGCAACGCTTACGGCATCAGAGTGCGCCCCTTCTTCCTATCAACATCCGTGTCAGTGCTCGAATTTCGCGTCATTGAGTTTTTAAATCCACCAATCATCGTCGCACCGTTGCTCCTTGTTACCAAACAAGTTTTGCACACGCGCGTTTTGACCGCCACAATCTGATCTCCTCGTGAAAATTAAACTCAATTACAAGCGTATTACATGCATTGATATTGTCAATTTATATCTTAATTAGCCAACTCTAATAAACAAATTCAGATTCCATTGATATACAATAAGTAATGACGGACTCCATTACTCAAATTTGCTAAATTAAGATTCTGCCCACTCACGCCTCATCTGAGAGTCGAGCCTGTAGCGTTTTTAAAAAGAATTTGAATTCTTTCATCGTTGCTGTCTGCATACTGGAGGTTTAAGTTCTAGGCGGGCCTCATCTCAGAACACAAAAAATGTGACATTTACAGAGCAGAAACCGAGGATGTCAATTCCTTAAATTTATAGATATGTTGTTGAGGCTCGCGCTTTTCTTGCTTGCAAGAAAGAAAGTACGTAATCTCAGAAGTAAGCCGGTCAACATGCGGTACTTTTTTGTTCACAGGCCGCAAAACGCTCGACAAAAGTGCTATCACGGGAAAGTGCCCGTTTCATAGTCCGTGCTCACCGGGAAAGAAGTGTAAACGCCGCACGCACCTGACCTTGACCGCTTTGCGCCACTTAATCTAAGGAAGAGGGCATACTTTTCCTTTTTCCGAATGGTAGGCGCTACAGCCAGAGCTCCCAAGTCAAGCGACCATTCTGTTTTGAGGAAGCTGGTGAAGATTTTTCTTTTGTTTGCTCTAGATCCAACGACGACGATGCGAGCGCCTGTATCTATATACTGCAGAGTTCGTCAGGCAGTGAAAACAGTACCATCTCGCCTTCTGCTGCACTATTCAGCTCGCTACCCAGTATTAAGCAGTTTTAATCGGTGGATGGGTCCAACGGTGCTCATATTCGCACCAGCACGATTGATGCACGGAGCATTCGCATTGTCGTAGAGCTGCGTCGAGTGCTTTACACAAGCAAGTCACCAGAGGCGATAAGAGCTAAAGGCTCTTTTAGCTCTGAATATTGAAAGTTCGACATCTTTTAATTCCTTGTTGCTGCAGCCGCGTTCAAAATACGAATCATAGGGGGTTCTAGCGTTATTGAAAGGTGCTATAAAGAATGAGGTTTGGGGGATTAACGAAAACTGTACCGATTCCTTTCTAATTTTGAACGATTACGTGATGACAGAAGCACTTTGGATTACAATCACGCTGCTTGTAAATGTCCTTAACGAACTTTCGATTGACAATCCGCATACATGCATGAGTTTATGCGCTTATTATATGCAAAACCAAGCCTTTACATATTTAGCCAAATTCAAGGCCGATAATTCTAACAACGTGCCTCAAACGTGCGGGCTACCGGAAAATCCACTCGCAGTCACAGCTCCGGTTGGTGACGCAGGGTGGTGCGACAGTCGGCCACGAACGAAGCCACCAAAGCCTTTCTTCTTTTTCTGTTCCTTTTGCATTTCAAGCTGGTGGACACGAGCGCCATACTTTGTCGCAAGGTCACGGACGACACCGTCGTCGTCTCGAAATTCACCAATAACCTGACGAAAGTCTGATACGCGTTCTGAAGCCAAAGCTTTTAAAAACGGAATCAAGTCTTTCAATTCGTGGTCGTCACGGTCTCGTCCATTTGTGAAGGGTTTTATTGGAATTGCATTCTCTGGCTGCAGCTGGTACGCTGCTGGGTTATCGTCCAAAATTACGACCTGCTTTAAATCGCGGTTGAGATTTCTTAGGTCCTTCACGTGGGCACCATTTAAATACCGCGTAGCATCACGTGATAAAACGTGCAGTGCACACTGCTTTGGATCAAGTTTTTGTACAATTTCTTCGGCACCATAGTTTTGAGAAAAGATGACAATCTCATAGTACTGACACAAAGTTTCCAGAAACTCGTTCACTCCAGGACGTTTAGCGTGACGCCAGCCGTGCTTTCTCTAAATATACAACAATTGAGTTAGAGCAAGAGCAACACATCATGACTTTTTATACGTTAAAAACGTACGCTCCACTCGGAATGCACCAGCGTATCTTCAAGGTCCAGTACAAGCACGGGGACGGGTGGCGTATCCGCTGGAACCTGTGGAATGGGCCAATCGGGCAATAATTTTTGTCTGGAAGGGTCCGTGAAAGGTTTGACAGTTTCTTTCACCTTCTTGGCTATAAACAAGTAGATATCGCCCAAAATTGTAGCGCCAAGCGTGTCCGTAATCCGATTCTTTATTTTGTCGTCCAGCAAGAAATGCCACACGATGGAGCCCGAGATGCTGCCAGCTAGCACTGCAAATGAAATCTTTGCAGGCAGTGACGACGTGCGCACAATTGTGTGGCCTGTAGCAGCATCAGTAGATTGCTTGGTAGATTGGCGCGCTGCTCGTCGCTCAGCTCTGGGTATCGCCTTGAGAGGGATGTCACGTCCTACCTTTGCAAACATGGACGAAGCTTTTGAGACAGAAATAGAAGATGAAGCTTCAGTGGACAGCATTAGCTGACGGAAGGGTTTGGTCGCGGCAGATCCGTAGACGCCGCACCGAGCATTGCGCAGCACCAATCGCAGCATTTTCGCTTTGCCCGCAATGATTGGTATGATATTGATATGGTACCTTATTTATGGCACACCAGCACATAAGGAATAATTCAAGGATGGCGCCAGAACCGGTAGACAAGTGGATCTTCCAGGAGCTGCGCACCGTGATTTTGAAGACGCCGAGTACGACCTCTAACAATGCAGAAAAAGAGAACACGCAAACCCAAAGCCTTCCAGTCTTTCGAACGCCCAGCTTCTTGGAATCCGAGGTACCATGGCTTGTGGAGCAGCAACTGCGACGCACTACCTGCACGTTTGTGGAGCACCTTGCACAGCTGTTAGAAATGCCTGAAGCCCCGAGCATATCCGCTCAATTGTATATCCAGCGGTTCTATATGATGCACTCATTTGCCACCCACGATCGCTTTCTAGTTGCAACGGCCGCACTGTTCCTAGCTGGCAAGACGGAGGAATTCCCAGTCAAAGTTCGCTATGTGACCGAGTGCTCCATGTATCTGCTGCTGTGTCGCGAGCAGGCTCAAGAGAAACTCACAAAGAGACACAAAGGTCATGCATCCAAAGTAAATGAAGCGCTTGCTGTACCAGTCAAGAAAAAGAAGAAATTGAATTCAAAAGGAAATTCATTGGAGATGACCATAACTTTGGGCAATGATGAAGACATAGCTAATACGAAACACATTGAGTGGCTTAATGCATTGCTGGAGTCTGTGGAAGTCGGAGAAGTCGAAGCTAACGCGAGCAAGGTTTTACTTTTAGAACGGATCTTGCTGCTTACTCTGTCATTTGAGATTGCAGCACCTCAACCATTTGCCTACGTGGCTCCGCATATGGAGCGGGTATTTGCCTTAGAAGCGATGCATCCAGACATTTCCTACGCAAATATTCGTCAGGTCACGTTTTTGTTGGTCGCAGATGCAGTCAAAAGTGGATTGATTTTGGCATTCGACTGTTTTGCGCTTGCTGCCGGCGCAGTGTATCTTGCGTGCTTGTATCATCATCAAGTCGGACCAAATGTAGCAACTGAAAAGAACGACCCGTGGTGGACTGTATTGCAGCTGCCAGAAAAAGACCTTGAAGAAGTGGCGAGGAGTTACTTGTGGATGTATGAAGATGGAAATGGGAATAAGATCAAAGGACTTGGACCGGACTTTATGGACCTTTGGACACGTTACCGACCATCCGTCAATCATCCCAATCTTGAGTATATTAAAGCACTCGATGCACCCTTACAGATACCATAGCTTAAATATGTACTGGTAATAATTTGAAAATACATGTCACTTGACCTTATGAGCCTTTTAAAGCCAGCTTGTGAGTATGTAATTTTCATTGACATTTTCTTCACGCCCAGGACCTAGCTTTGCGCGGGCTGTCTAGCAAGCTTTTGATGTAGTACACTTGGAAAAAGCAGATCACAAGGTAGACTGCGCATTCTAGCATTCCGTAAAAGATAACGCGCTTGTTCATCTCTTCCTCCACTAAAAATTAGACCAATAGAGTCAATTGCTGGCGCGGGGCAGCAATCTAACAGATACGTACCCTTGTTATGCCCGTCTACCCGGATCAGCTGCAGCCTTAATTCTGACTCGAGCTCGCCAAGACGCACATCCAAGTGCGATGCGTACTTTGCTAGAACACTCACATGCTCTAAGCAGTATCAGCTAGTGCAATCCACTCAAATAACAGTAGAAAGACTTAACTGACCTTTTTCGACCGGATGCTGCGACTGCAGAGTGTTGGTTACGTGTGTCACCAACTTGCCACCCGAGTCCGTATTGGTAAAGCACAATTCATGAACGCCTGACTGCCTTTAAAATTGATCAAGAATGCGTCAGCAGTACGATTGGTTGATAACCACAGCCTCAACATACTTAGGTGAAACGAGATACTGTCCCTCTGCGTCGCCCGTTCGGCGATAGACAGTGACGCCCTCCGGGTTCTTCACCTCTAGATCAATGTGCGAGTCGGCTGAGCTCACTACGTAAGTGCCACTGATATCATCACCCTCAAATTTGGCATCTTGATAAAAGCATTCATTGCTACCGCCCGCCACTAAGAATGTCAAACCCTCAGAGGGGTCGAAGTCGAACGTTTCCACGGCACGTGCTTTTGGTGCATATTTGGCATTTGCACCGACTCCACGCGGAGCACCATCGTACGGATCAAAGTGCGGGTCTTTTGCAACTGCGGCCACTTCTGGATCCAGCATTGCAAAGTCGCCTTGCGCCAGGATCCCGGGCAGTGCCAGCACAGGTAGCAACAATGACAGCTTCATTTAAATATATGTAAAAAAAAGTTGACACAAATTTAATATTCTGAACGAATGCCCACTATTTGTAAGCCTTAATACTCAAGCCTCAATAGAAAATCTATGTCTGATCAGCGTAAGCGGCACCGCTCGCGCTCTCGCTCACGCTCATCGAGCAAGCGTTTGTCTATGGAACTCGACGAATTGCAACGGAAAGAAGCGGAGTGCATTGCTCTCATTGCCAAGCGCGCAGAAGAGCGTGCTGCTGAGCGACGAGCGAAGGAGTCAGAACAAGTCACGTCCAAGTCGAGACAGACGACTGTGGGTACGACTGTGAGTGAACGAAAATTACCGCTAAAAATTGAAGAGGCTTCAACCGCTACAGACAATCCATGTTCTCTCCCTAAATTTCGCTCGAAAGCTCAAAGACAGAAGGAAGCACTCGAACGACTCGAGAAGAAGCGACTGGAGGTATACTATGACTTTTGGTAATAAATTTGATGTGACATGCTAATTTTTTTGTACAGATGCATCAAAAGAGGAAAGAGACAGAAGACTCTAGACGTCAATTTTTACAACGTCAAAGAAGTGACAGAGAGCGGGAACGAGGCTTTCAATCCAATGGCGACCGTCGTCGCGATGGTGGCAGCTTTAGAGATCGACGAGGTACGACGGGATCTTCGTCTAAAGATGATACAAAACTAGCTTTACTGGATCCAAATGAATCAAAAGCTTTACAAGCATTGAAAGATCAGTACTTGGGCAAGACGGTGAAGAAAAAGAAAGTGGTTAAGGCTAGTGAGAAATTTTCACGAATTTTTCAGTTCGACTGGGAAGCGTCGGAGGATACTAGTGCAGATTTAAACCCTTTATACGCACAAAGGATGGATGTGAATCTGCTGTACGGACGCGGATATCGTGCAGGTGTGGACATGCGCGAGCAGCGCAAGAAAAATTCGTTTTTGGAAGAATTGAGTCACAAGCGACAGAAGGAACAGCAATTTGCGGACGAAATGGATGCAAGTTTGTCCAGTGAGCAGGTTGTGGCTAGGCAACAGGAACGTGAGCGTGCTTTGCGTGACATGCAGGCGCGTGAACGTGGCCATATGCAAGAAATGGCTTCACTCGAGGCTAAGACGACGGGTACGCACTGGTCGGAGAAGTCGTTGGATGAAATGAGAGAGCGCGACTGGCGTATCTTTCGTGAAGACTTTGACATTACACTTAAAGGTGGACGTGCCCCTCATCCGTTACGCAAGTGGAGTGAAGCTAGCCAGAAGCTACCAGATGCCGTGTTTAAGGCTATCCAAGAAATGGGGTTTGAGCGACCATCGCCAATTCAGATGCAAGCTATCCCCATTGGGTTGCAGAAACGCGATGTTATCGGTATTGCTGAAACTGGCTCGGGTAAGACTGCAGCGTTCGTGATTCCCATCATTGCATACATTTACTCGCTGCCAGCCACAATGGTCGCACGCACAGGTGAACAAGGTCCATTGGCACTTGTTATGGCGCCCACTCGAGAATTAGCTTTACAAATTGAACAAGAAGCTATTAAGCTCTGCAAGTACACAAGTGTAGGTCTACTAGGGAAAGAGAGTATTATCAAGACTTTGTCAGTGGTTGGGGGGCAGAGTATTGAAGATCAAGGATTCCGTCTTCGTGAAGGTGTAGAAATTATCATTGGTACTCCTGGTCGGCTTATGGATTGTTTGGAGAGCCACTATCTCGTGCTCAACCAGTGTAATTACGTGGTGTTAGACGAAGCGGATCGGATGATTGATATGGGCTTTGAGCCGCAGGTCGTTGCTGTACTTGAGAATATGGGATCATTATTAAAGTCAGAGAATGAAGAAGAGATGGAACAGCAGCTTAAAGTGGCAAATGGAGCTCAGCCAGGGCAAGAGCTTCAGCATCGGATTCGAGTCACGACCATGTTTAGTGCTACGATGCCGGTCGAAGTGGAGCGTCTGGCCAAGACATTTCTTCGGCATCCGTCTATTGTCAAGATTGGTGATGAAGACTCTGGCAAGAACAAGCGTATTGAACAGCGCGTCGTGTTCATGAATCCTGGCAAGAAACGTTCTAAGCTAATCGAAGTACTGCGTGATATTTTAAGCGCACAGAATGTACCAATGCCACGGTCTCGTAAGGAAAAGGTCGTCGACGGTGCCAAAATTATTGTATTTGTCAACGTTAAAAAAGAGTGCGACTCGGTGGCAAAGTTTATTGCCAGCGAAGGATTCCGCTGTACGATATTGCACGGTGGGAAAACGCAAGATCAGCGAGAGGAAAGTCTCAGGATGTTTCGTGAAGGCTATTGTGATATGTTGGTAGCAACAGATGTAGCGGGACGTGGTCTTGATATTCCGGACGTGACGCATGTCGTGAACTTTGATTTGCCATCGAAGATTCAGAACTATTCGCATCGAATTGGTCGTACTGGTCGTGCTGGCAAAGACGGTGTAGCCATCTCGTTCCTTACGGATGACGATGAGGAAATTATATACGATCTCAAGCAGTATCTTGTATCAACCGAGATGCCCATACCGAGCGAGCTGGCAAATCATCCGTCCGCAAAAGCTGCTCCTGGTGCTCGAGACGAAAAGGGGAACGTAATTGCACGTTCCAAACGCGATACTGTCATCTACGCAAAGTAAAAACTGCAGTTACGCTAATTGAACAGAAGTTGCCGTTGTGTTCGTCGGTGTTGATTACATACTAATCTGAAAATTTAATTGATCTCTATAGACACGCCAAGATGGTGCGAGTCACTATCGTAGTTCCGCAAATCCATTTGCGCCGACACGCGCGTTTTTAGATGCTTCGAAGTGCGCCATTCAAGAGCTCCAATAAAGATGCCGTCTGAACCAATGGAGCTCGACACGGCCTCAGTCTCACTCACGGCGTACTTGCCCAAAAACCTTAGTGATTGTTTGTCTTTTCTTCGGTCGAATACAAATCTCGAGCTTACCATGAGCGCAGAAGACAGCGTCTGCGTCAAGTTCAGCTGCATTGTTTGTCCACCATCATTCCTGCATTAAAATCATAAGAAAATAGTAAAAATTAAAATATAGTACTTCACTCACAATTGTAGCAAAGCCAGCAAATCTTCGTGCGTATAACTTGAAGCGAAATTAAGCGTAGTAAATCTCCCAATTCGGTCACTGTTGTCCAACCCAACGTCGTACGCTCCAACAAGCCCGACAGCCACCTCTCCCATCTTCCCTCCAACTGTAGCTTGCAATGTCGGTCCATTGACCGCATCAATCTTAGCTCCAGCAAACAAACTTTGTGTCTTATAATCGACTCCAATACGGGCAAAAGACGCTGGCAATTTCTCGGTAGCAGACTCCTGAGCCTCTAGAGTAAAGCGCAAACTTTTACTGGCCTGGAGATGCGCCTGCAACGACAAGTGACGCGACGAGCTCACACGCAGACTGGAAAGAATAACAGAATTTATGTGGCTCTCGCACACCAGCGCTGACTCGACGTTGCGCTTCACCGCGGCCTTGAAGAAGGATGCGAACACGCAAGTCTGCAGACCAATGGCTGTTCCACTCGGCGTGAGTGCATTGATTTCCAACGCGTGGCAGGATCGAGTACTGGGCTCCAAGGGCTCATGCAGGCGCGTGTTCTCGACCAGAAAATCGGCATACAAACTGCTGCTTAGCCCCGCGGTGGCACGTCGACCCGCCATAATTGACAAACTTGACGAGAGGTTTAAATAATTACGCTGCTACCACACAAATTAAACAGCCTTTTATTACTGTACTTTTACACCAGATTCGTAAGCTCTACAAAATTGAGTCCGCACCGACATCTCGCTGTCTTGAGTCATTTTTGGTCGCCCACGACTCCCGCCGTTGTCGATCGAGCGCTAATAAATTGCCACTACCGGGAGCTTGCGAAACTGATTGATTACTTGCCAAACGTTTAGTTAATTTCTTATCGTCCGGTCTCGTCTGCGATGGCGCCACAGCGTTTCCTCGCTTTCGACTGATTGCCAAGACCACTGCATCACTTCCCCTTTTCCATCCATTAGGCTGACCACTGTCATCTTTCTCGTCCTCAGACTCGTCCTGTAGATCAATCACACTTGACGGCTTTGGTCGCAACACAGGGCGATCAAGTACCTGTCTCGATTGCATGTTTCTCGCTATTGTTGCTGCAGCAACAGAAGAAGCTGGTGCTTCATTTGTGGTATCTAAAAGACTAGCAAGTTGTGCCAAGCTCCTCATTGACTTTGACTCGACAATGTTGGGTTGGCGGATTGGTGTACTGGAGGCCCCTCCAAGCTCACTCTTTTGTCGTGCTACTACAGCGGCGTTCAAGTAAAATGGACGGACATTTAAGGCCGCCTCGACGAGCTTGTAAAAGCGCAGTGCTCGATCAAATTCGACTATATCCATCTCCATCATCCGCTGACTTATGCGCTTCCCCACTTCCTGCGCTGCTACATAATTATGCCACGCTCCTGGCGGAGGCACAACTTTACTAAACTCTAAGTCTTGCTTCATGTCTCCATCAATCGAAGCAGCCACAGCAAAGGTTAAGTTTTTGTCGACAGGCGATTCAAAAAACGCTTTGGCCCTCGCAAGTACCCAACGAGGCTCAATATGGTCCATAGGGACTAACGTGCTACAGCGGACGATGCGACGAATGTAGAAGACATGACGACACGGCAGACAGTGATTGACCATAAAGGCACACGAACACTGCCATCCCTTATCAGCCTCAACTGAAAATTCCTTAGCTGGCTCGTCACAAAAAACTTCATTGGGCGCCACGGCGGATATGAAGAACGATCCACGGCTTGGCTCAACGAACTGGTACGCGCCTCGCGAAATGGCGTAGCGGTATTGTGGAAAAATCATATTACTTACAGCAGGACTAACCGTAGAAGCCAAAAGTCGCAATTCCGCGTCATATTCCTCACTGCCCGAACCACAACGGATGGCAGTCTGACGCGCGGTAATTATTTCCGTGTTCAAGACGCGTATGAACGCACGCTCCACCACTGTCTGGTAGTACTGAAACGCAGCTACCGTCTCATCCAGAGCCATCTCTTCGTTCACAGCTGCAAAGATCTCCTTCCATAATGAAGCAGATTGACCGTCATTTTCGGAAAGGCTAAAAGTTGTTACACCCTGACGAGCAAACGTTGTCCAACGATCGCGACATGAGTCCCACGTATCTAAAAAGTAGCGGTAGAATGGGTGACGCTTTGAGCCAAGCACATCAGCCATCGTTGCGATCTCTATATTGTACATGGGTGCAGTAGGTGCGTACACCAGTGACCGGGTTATACTCGTTAGACGGTCTCGATGCCATGAAGTCAAATCCTGTCCATGGTCTGAAATTGCCTGTTGAAGTGCACGGAGGACGTGAAACTGTGAGTATAGCACGCGAGCAGCTGGGTAACTCAACAGTAGCATTTCAAGATCCAAAAAGTCTTCACATGGCACAAAGAGGGCACGCACGCGAACATGTCGCGCATTGTGCTCTTTAAATTGATCAAGAACGGTTTGAAGAGTCTCAGACCGGTGGCTTTCCACAATAGCGTGTTGGACGTACTGCCAACTGCCAAGCACGTCGTGTGCCATGAGCGAAAACACGCTGTAGTTCGAGTTTGCCTCATTTTCCGCCAAATGAGGCATGACATCCACACGCAGCACTTCTGGAAACGCTTCAAAGACTTTACGCATATGCTTCGTTTGTAGTGTGATACTAGACAAAACCTTCTGTTAACAAAAACACATGGGACGCAAGTAAGTACAAATTTGCCCAAAATCAAGGAAGTGGTACCGTCCTACACTAGTGAATGTGGCATAAACACACACCTCGTCATCGATAAATATTCGGGCCGCGTTGCCGTCCAAAGCGGCAAACTCATTCACATACGTAACCAAACGTTCCTCCACTGACTGCAGGACATCGCGCTGGGCCGAATGCATCTTCTTTACGCGTTGGAGGAAGACCCGTACGTCCGCCATTGTCGGGACGTCAATTAAATCCAAACGCGCTTGTGCCTGAATTTCCGTCTCATCGGACTCCAGATTCGACTGAGAACGAACCGTACGCCGCCGTTTGGTAGGATGCGTCTCCAACAAGACAGTACTTGGTGTGGGAAGTACTGCAGATGCAGGTGCAAAATGTCTGGTGAGGGGGTGGTTGTGAAGAAGGTTCACTTTTGTCACGCAGACGCGATAGTTCCCGTCCTCGACAAGCTGCAACGTCGCCCTTATCTACACTCACGGCATCCAAAGTATATTGAATTTGTATGACTATTTCCTACAGTTTAAAGGCATTGAGCGTACTTTAGCATGGCACTCAAACGGTGCTTCTTCGTTCCAGTGTGTATGAAGTCGGGCCGCCTTCCCTCGATTCCGATGCGAGCATTGCAGAACCCACACATAGTCTTGAAATCTTTCAGGTAAAAGTGGACTGGGAAGCGGTCGACCAATGGCTGCAAATGATGCCAGCACCTGATTGCGCTTCTTCACGGACGTAAAATTGCGTCGGGAGAAAGCCTGCGCAAAAAGCGTTTATCAACATCTGCCGACCATTGGCTACTGCCCAAGAGGGACAAACCTGACAAGTATGCTGCTCATACTCCTTCATGAACGCAGAAAAATCCTCCCATGATGCAAAATCGCGGCGCTCCAAGGGTGGCGCCGGCCACCTGCACGTCGTCGCAGTCTCCATGACTTGTGCGGTTGTCACTATTTCTCAATATTTGCAGCAATATCAAGCAAATGAGGTCATATTTTTGTCTATTCGCTCAAGAATAAACGTTAAACAAGAGATGGCTACATTGTTTTTGGCTCAGCTGAACGTTTTACTTCAACCAATCAACAACGTCATCACGACGACGAGGATAATTCACGATCTTTACCCAGGATGCCAACCCTTTACGTTGGTACGTACACTCGCAAGGAAGGCCATGTGGACGGCCATGCTAAAGGCATCTATGCTTACTCATTCGACGACACCACGGGCGCTTTGAAGCTGCTTAAATTTACAGAAGGAGCGGGTATCAATCCATCTTATGTCTGCGGCACCAACACGACGCTTTACGCCGTAAACGAGAGCAACGAATCTTCGCAATTGCACTCTGGAGAAGAAACAGGCTTTGTATCCGCTTACAAAATGAGAAAAGATGGTGGCTTGACGCAAATTAGTCGCCATGAAACTGGTGGCTCGTATGCGTGTCACGTCGCGCTGAGTCCAAGCGGAGAATATATCTCCGTCGCCAACTATGGAGGTGGTAGTCTCGCGATCTATCCTGTGAACGTTGATGGCTCGCTGGATCCAGCCTCAGATTACCACCATTTTGAAGGCGCCAGCATGGTCATACCGGACCGCCAGGAAGCCTCGCATATCCACAGCACAGCGTGGACGGCAACTGGACTCGTCGCTGCCGACTTGGGCACCGACCGTCTTGTGCAATACAAGCTGGACGTGGCGAGCAAAAAGTTGATCGATGAGGAATTTGTATCGTGCCCACCTGGCTCAGGGCCTCGCCACTTTGCACTATCCGTGGAGCTCGGCGTGGGATACGTAATCAATGAGTTGAATAACACAGTGGATGTGTACCCATTGGACAAGAAATCCGGTAAGTTGGGCCACAAGGCGCTGCAGAACATTTCGACATTACCGACGGGTTACGCGGGTCCGGCTTCGTTGGCGTCAGACATTCACATCTCTTCGAACGGCAAGTTTGTGTATGCAGCTACGCGCATTTGCAATTGTATCGCAATCTACAAAATCTTGTCCGATGGACGTCTCGAAGTGGTGGATATTCTCTTTACGCGCGGCGAAACGCCCCGAGATATTCACCTGTACAAGGACTTTGTCCTAGCGCTGAACCAAGACACTGACAGCATCGATGTTTTCCACGCTGACGGTGAAACTGGCAAGCTTACGTACACTGGCAACTCTATCGACTGCCCCTCGCCTTCGTGCATGTTTATCACCCCGTGAATACAAAAAAAATGATGAATGCGAATCCAATTTTAACGAGTTCTAGCTCTGTAGAGTTGGCTTATACAACCTAAGTAAACCACTACGTCGAGTTTACTAACAGCACACTGCGCAGAAGAAGTGGCCGATAATCGCGCCGCGTAAGACTATGCAGCTTTTACTTTTGCCTCAGTGTCGCATGTATCTGAACTAGCAAATAAATTTTAAAAGTGGAACGAAAGTTTTTGAACATAGATTGTGAATGAAGCAAATTTTAGTCAAACATTCGACTTTATAAAATGTTGAATGATCGCACACAACGTTCATATTAACTTCTGGCTCGCTGCAAGCGTAGCCTTTGCTGTAGACGCAATCATAGGCAAAGAGACTGGTTTTGGTATCTATAAATGCCAAAATAACCTTCTTGAGAGTCAGCTTGGTCACCGCCAAATAACCCGGTCGACTGGCAGTCGCTATGCTCATCTTTATGGTCAACTTTTCGTACAGAAAGTCAAAAAGCAATCTTAGTCCTTCTGACCGAAGATTGTAAACGGTCGTTCACCGGAAAATTGTGAATCTTTTTGGGACCTCCTCTGCTGTGTGATCCGGTCACGATTACAGTATGAATATATTTTAATGACCAAAAAATGCATGCATCTTTAGATGACGCGTATCAGACAATTAACGCAGTCAGCGTTCAAAGGCTAAGTAATACAGTACCTGGCATGATGATTGGCTAAATGATAGACACCACCATAGATAATTTGTGCCTCTATTGACCGCAATTTTATAATTTAGCAGAAGAATATCTTCCATTTCGCAAAAAGGAAAAAGACTGGGCCTTGTGCTAATCATCAAGTACCTTAATCTAACGACTGCCCCAATGTACCGAATTCTGTTGCACTCAGCAAGAGTGGACGTGAGAGTGTTGAGAGGGTTAAGAGATCGTAGTCTCAGAACTTACTGTTCGAATGAAACTGTATTGCTTTTTCCACCACTGCAAAACACGCATTGAATGAGTCATGAATAATAAATCTGTTTTGGAACGAACTTGAGGCCGCTTAATTTTTTTAATTAATTCTAGCTTCAATTTAAAGCATGTTTTTATCATCCGTCTATGTTGAGTAGTGCTGCAACTGTCAAGGAATGTCTGAATTCTTACCATTGTTTGCTTCAAGTTTCCGGTTTAAACTTTAATAAATGTGGTATTTATAATGGTTGATGCGCTAGCAAACCCATCCCGGTATTTAAATAGTCGAATGCTTTGGTCAGTGAACATGGTTTATTGTCTATAAGTGCCTTGCCTTTGATTTCCCATCAAGCGCGTGTGTTACACTTCTCAGCAAACAATCTTTCAAGCTCTACATTCACTCGATCCGACGAGTTGATTTTTTTTAAGGATGTCCTCCTCATACATGATTTAAAGGCGCGATAGCCGGTCCACATAATCTTAGGTTTCGTTTGGAAGCCGCTAACCCGCCCCCACCCTTTCGTTAACCATCCTTCTTCCTCTCAATGCAGTACCCCTGACCGAAGGGACGACTTCGGGCACTACTGGAAAGAAAAGTGGTTGTGTCTGCTGTATATGTCATCGCAGCTATAGTTTTTTGCCGCAACGAATGTGCAAGATTTGTCAACGCAGCATGTATTCTAATTGCAGCATTAAGAGGATCGTGTGCGTGTAAGCGCCTGACGGCCGCACCGTGTTTGATAAGATACGCACGTTCTGCACTATGTGCAGGTGGGAAGTTTGTCGTAGTGATTCGCTAGCAATTGCAAGAGACGAAATCCATGAGATGCATCGTTGCTCGCAGGGCAAACCATGATCCTTTTAGAGAGTAATTAAAATAGAAAACACAAGCTATCTCATGAATTGTTGCTCTATCGACACACGGATTGCCTAACCATTGTGCATGGAATAGCCCAGAGGACTGACGCCAAAATTAATAAAATTTATCAATACGTTCAAACAAGCAACTGGAAGGCACATACCACACGAAAACATTAAAGTTCTGCTCGAGAGAAGATGGTCAATTTTTTTAACAGATTCGTGGATCATGGTAGGGACCTGCTACCCCGGTGCCAGCAAATCTATTGCGGAAAACTGACAATTGCGAGAGCTTTGTTTATTTTTTAAGAAGCCAGAATTCCGCTTCAGCATGTGCTGTCTAGTTTGTCTTGGTCTGTGCGCTACGCTCTCAGAGCTGTACAGGCACCTCATAGGAGAATCACCTACTGAGTTCGAGCCAACTTTTAGATCAAACGATCTGATCAATGCTATCACTAAGCTTACAGGGCATTCTGCAGCTAAAATTGAGCCATAGTATTTACAGACCCCGAGCGGGGGGTTGTATAATGTATAGACAGAAGCACACATTCACTGTGAGCAGGGTTACACATCATGTTGTCACAGTATGTCACGCACTAACCAGCAGCTCCAGTAGCTGAGCTGGGCAACTCCAAAAACCAACAGCGGGTGCAGCTGAGGCAACAAAGTCAAAGTTGTGTATGAATTATATGACAAGCAGCCCTCTAGTGCACTCGCATTCGCAAGTTAATGCTGGTTGGCTGGTGACTAGATTGTGGCTGTCTAATATCTCAAAAAAATAAGCTAAATGATTTCGGCACTGCCCAGGAAATCAAGTGTTCACGCGCAGCTTGACGCCCATGGCACCGACTTTGAGATTTTTTATCTGTAATAACGGTGACTTGTCGGATCTCATTATTGTATGGTAGTATCGCCTAGCAAGAGAAAATCACAAGCCCAAACTTTCATATAGAATGTACGCTGTAGGAATTTCCGGCCGATTTGTGCGGTATGGTTGTGTAAAGTCAGTTAAGAATTCCTCCAACACCAATCAGCTTTTGTCAACAGGCGTCTGGTCGCGTTAAAAGGTGGCCCTCATCTCACAAGTGATCGTTCTACGTCCTGGTTTCTCCTAAAATTTCTTACGACTTGGAGTTTGGCGACATGAGGCACGAGGAGAGATTGCCTACTCTATTAGCTATAGTAATAGTGCCAGCTGACGAAGCTCTACAATTTCGGCTATCGGTACAAAAAATCAATGCATGTTTACCAAAGGTGCCACGATGGTAATTTAGAAAAATCGCTTGGATGCCGGTAGCTATTTGCTTTCTTTCTTATATCAACGCAGATCGGTCTAAGAAAGTGCCCCTGCGTGTGAGGCTATCAAGAACATCTCAGGTCACCTGTCGATAGCGCTGAATCCCTGCCGAAATTATAGGTGTTTTTGGACGTTCCCGCAAATCGCAAATGTAGTGATTTTTTAGTGTGTCTTCCGGTACATATAATTCTAAAAGTGATGCTGGAAGGAGACTGCAAGCCAAGGCGACAAGGTTTTGTGCCTGTATGATTGCAAAGGTGTGCCAATTTGATTAAAGCTTTTCATAGATGGTGTGAGCGAGGTTGATGATCTGCGATCGAAGCTTTCAACTATCATTTCGAAAATGATATATCGAAGGGTATGTCGAAGCGAATGTTTAGCATGCTCAAATCAGCCTTGGGTTGGGCAAGTAAATCCAGGCCTTGATTAAACTTAAAATCTGATCATAAAGACTTCGATAGATCAGCGATAGGACATTTGAAGAAACCACACCTTAATTAAGAACGAATCTGCTGGATCAACATGTGGAAGGATGCACCAGTTCGTATACACGTAAAATAAGAGCCTTATGCTCAAAGTAAAACGGCGAAACGACGGTTTTGTCGGAGGTAAATATGACCACTAAACATGTAAAGCAAGAAAATATCTAAATCGAAAGCACAAGGGTTTTACGTCGAGAAAATCAAAAGGATGCGGCATTTAAGCTGGAATTGGCGCGATCTGCTCTTAAAGGAAAGACAATGTTTTGCCACCGACTAAGCATAAAGAGTATCAATACATTCATGAGGTAAAGTATCACACCAAGTGTATAGCGCGTACGAAAGGTAGCTTCGCGATTTTGCAAAAATGGTCGGACCCGATTATTGGCCTTTGTCAGCGAAAATTGTTTAGGCTGACACTCTTTGGGCGTCAGCAAATTTTAAAAGGAATGGAGTCACCATCGAATTAATTGTCTAATCAAAAACTTGGCCCGTCTGACGGCTTCCTGCTATGGTTGATCGATGACTAGATGGACGATATAGGCTAGATTAAAAGCTATAACACCAGTCACAGGATATGGCAAACGGATTCTGGCTGGTTCAAAAGGCATCGTGACCTTAACAAGTGTCCGCTTTAGTCACATGGCTTGGTCTGTTTTGATGGTGGCGCATCCCTTTAAGCTTTTTAGTGCACTAAAGTCAGTGGATGTTGGATAGCGCTCCGCATGGCTATCGGAAAATTGTTGAGAGAGTTAGTCGGTCTGGTTCGAAAAAGTCAAGAGATTCGTCAGTAGTGTAGTGCATCTAGCTTTTGGCCAGCGATCATATATTGCTTACATCCATTTGTCAGCCAATTCGAGGTTTTCTATGTGAAAAGGTACATCGACCAATGAAAGTAAATGATTTTACCAGTGGTTTGGGTCAGCAGCAAGAAAAATCGATTACTAAGGGCTTCGCGTGTTAGCAATCCGACTAAAAAGTCGCTCGAAGGATCTGAAGTTTCTGCTCGGTCTATCATTTCTGTGAGAGCTACGATCTGTGCAATTCTGTTTTGGCATGGAAAGCTACCATAGCTAATCACCTAGGACTATGGGATTTCCAATTTGTTCCTTAACGAAGCACTTAAAAGAGGCTTCCACGAAAAATTTAGATATGTTGTTGTATATATAGACAAAGCCTGCTACGATGCCGAAAAGGCCTGCTTTCACAAATCCTTTAGTAAGCTTTAAAGTGATATTGCAATTGTTAACGTGATTCACAGCGGTACTTTGGCATATCACAGGGTGTTCTCAGCTGCGCTGACAATCACGATAGTTCTCTTGTGCCTGTAGAAGTCAACAGAAACGTTGAATATAAATGATCTGAGGTAGAGTGCATGGGAAAGGGAGATCTTGGCTCTTCTACGGTTCTTGAATGTATGTTCTACGATACTGATCGCCCAATGTATCAAGGTATTTGACTCTAACTTAGATGGTTCTTTTGCCCGACCTGCATGACAGTCTTGGAACCTGTACTGCTTTCTTGTTTACATTGTCATTGTCATTGTAGGTGAAGTATGCTAGAGGTGCTGAAAAAATCTAGAAAGCATTACGAGATAGCACTACGAGAAAGTACTACGTGGCGTCGTTTACTTCGAAAGATATGAGTTTGCCAGCAAATTACCGCGGTCGGGTGTAGCATGAGAAAACCTTAAATTGATAGATGTGACGAACTAGCTCGCGCCAAACGTGGTGGTAATGCAAGCAGTATAGTTGCTGATAGATAGAACTATAAAAGTGATATTTAAATATCTGTCCTAGCAAAAATAAAAGAGACAAGTTACCACGGTCTGCCACAAGACTTTGTTTGCCTAGTAGTCATGGGCGAGAAGCGTTTATTTTATAGTAATGTAAGCTTATTAACTAGTTAAATTGACAATAAGAGCGATTGGACTCATCGCGCCCGCTAGTGTGCTTGAAAAGTTGCCTAATTAAGTTTTTGACATGTCATAAGGTAGTGAATGCCAAAAGGCTAGCGAGTTCAGCATTACAGCAGCATGCCAGATCAGCTATAATTGCAGGAGAAGTGTTTAAATTTGATCACTCTTTACCGGCTGCTAGAGCTGCTAATCTCTAAAAAAAACTTTAAGATACTACACAAAACTGTGCAAGCCAGATCGCGGTCTCGCCGGCGGAGGTCTCTAGAAGCGCTAAATACGAACAAAACACAACATTGGGTGTATAAGTTTGAAAGCATGAACGGATGCTAGTGAGAACCCAAGTGAACATTTGGTAAAGCTAAGCGTGAATTAAGCTCGGTTGCATAACAAGATCGCGAATCAATACAAAGCCGGCGAGAGTGAGCTTCTTTTTCGCTGCATACAGGAGATAAATTCGACTGCAAACGTGATCTGACATTTAATTGGGACCGGACTGCATATGACTTTGCAGGAAAATTACAACCTGAACAGGGAAATTTTTACTGGCATGACCCAATTAAAAAGCGTACAACAATATGCTGAATTGTGAGACAGGAAAATGGTATCACGCTCTTTTAAGGGACCGCCAGGTATATTTTCAGCATATTGCGCTGAGCTGTTTTTCACTCTGCCTTGGTCTTACCAAAAGGATACAGATCTTTGTTTCGAGTGGATCGGCTCAGAGGGCATGCAGTGCCTAGACTAGTGACACAAGAGGTGCCAGGACGATCGACGAAAGTTGTAAAGAGTTTCAGCTAGATTGTCTTCAATCGGTCTAGCATGAGCGAAAACCCAGCAATCGGCTGATTTTTCTAAGCGCACCCAGGATGCTTCTACCTGACGATGGCAGTCTTACTAAAGATACGCTGGAAAATGCAGAAAAAATGTTTTGTTTAGACCAAAAAAATTCCGCATCAGATCCCCACGAAAGAGTAGAGATAGAAAAGCCTTACCATTTTAGGGGTTGCCGGCAGAGAGTACAGACAAAGAAAAAAAAGCCTTTGAGTGTCGCAATTGAGATCACAACGATCGGCTGCTAATATGAGTCTTTCTTACCTTTTTCATTAACAAAATATACAATCTAAACGCTGACTATAAAAAATTACTTTGTGGGAGCGAACAAAAGTCCCGCAGACGAGAGCGTCAATTTATCCCACTCAGTACTTGTCAGGCCATTCCACTCCAGCTGCGGTGAGGTGATTGATAGGATTAACGAAGCAGTGTTCTAGCGACAATTAAATTTGTCCATCATGCTACTGTCCGTGATCTGGGAAAACAGACAGCTCGTATCGAACAGCGCTTTGGATCTGAATATGCTGCGGAATTATGGCATCCACCATGAATTTGCAAAGTTTCAATCTGGGTGCGGGATGAAGTCATGTGGTTTTGCAATTACAAGACCAGTATTGCAGGTAACACGAGATCAACATCTAAAACGTACAAATCTCATCGTTACATCCCATTGATTGCAATTATGCTGAGACCTGGCTAAGCTGAATAAAGTGAATTATATAAGACAAGTGTGGCTTTTTACGATTGATCTAATCCTTAATTGAGGCATTTTTGGCAGGTAGCCGTGAAAACAATGGCTTGTGGTCACTCACAAGGACTTGTAGGCACAGATACTTTCCAATTACGTCTTTGTGCCGAAAAGCGCCCATCTGTTACAAAATCTCAGACTTATGTGGATCATGCATGGCTTAAACTCTCTCAGCAAAGATGTTCGCGCTTTAAAAAAAGGAAACGAAGAGCAAAGACGTTCAATACTAGAGAAACAGGTACTCCAGCTTGCTGGTCCACGACTATTTTGACCCTCAGTCGTTTGTAGTAGCAGCAGATATCCGTGTACATTCCATCGTTGCGAATCTTTTAACTGTGATAGCGACGACGACTTGAAATTGCTTCTCTACTTTTGTCTTGAGCTTCTGTAGGGCACGTTGTCACGCAAAAGCATCGATTTGTGAGATCATTAGAACTCTGATAGAAGGCGACGAACGGAAGTACGATATAATCGGCCTTCGTCGGCTGATTATCTTGGTCAGCGTTATTTGCTAAGACTATCGGTGAGCGTGTCACATATCCCGGTATTATTTCATCGTCTAAAGCTCGACATAGCTATTCGAGGCCGAACGCAAAGCAACCGACAAAACTTACACCTCGTCGAATTGATCCAGAACGTGTCTACCTCGAGCTTTGTGGCGTCGGGCTGTCGAGAAAACTTGCGGGCCAAGCGCATTTTTGAAGAGACTTCACAGCCAAAGGATGACTCAGTGATGATCGTGAAATGTTGGGCTATCAAGCTGCCTAATGCTAATCAATTGCTTCCATGAGGTGCGAAAAGGGAACAGTTATGGTATAGCGGTCAACAGCATTGACGATAGACCTGATGGATGAGAAATACACATTAGATATCATTGCGTGGTAAAATTAGTAATATGGATTGAAAGGGACCAAGCGTGAAGACATCTTGTTCGTTGACTTTGTTAGCTAGGTACAAGAATTCGAATAGTGTTGAAAAAGCAGTGTGAATTGCCTGCATAATTTTCTCGTAAAATATCAACGCAGTGGAATATGATAGGAAAATGGAAGCTCCACTGACTCGGATAACCTTAGCTATGACAAAGCATAATCTCAGGAGCCGATCAAATAGACTCCACGGGATCTGATCGACAACGCAGCTACGCTCCGCGAACGCGGGTCTTCCATAATCTTATCACGTGGAAAATCAGCCATAAATAAGGTCTAGTGCAGCCCTGATCTCCGTGTTAAATCAGCTGAGTTCCCACAGGTGGACGGGTAATATGACGAATATGTGCCAAAGATAGCATTGCAAGTCCTTAAAAAAACAATTTGCACTTATTGCTGGGAAGGTTTTTCCAGACGACCAGTTTAACACGAGAGTCCTTTAGACTACACAAGATGTAGGTGGTGCTCCAGTGGCGAAAGGTTATTCTGAACACACAGATATCGTCCGCTATGTACTCGCGTAAGCCCAGACTTTAAAGAATGACCAGCAATGCCCTACACAAATGTTTAGTGTGATACAATATGACCATTTAAAACGATCGAACATTGACCTAAAGTGCACATAAATAGTAGCTTACGTATCTGGCGCGCTTTCCTAAATCTTACACATGACGCAAATCTCCCGTTATAAGTTCTGTCATGGCGGGGTAAATAGCACAGCCATGCGAAAAAGCGAACCAGCCTTGTTGACGAGTACGCAACTGAGATTTTCAGCAAATTGACTCACTAATACGCAATTTTTATTAAAGTTTTGCAAGCTCAGCGTGTGCCAAGTCACCACATCAGTTTCTTTTCTGTATCGCCCTATTTTTCAGCAACACCGACGTCCACGTTTATTTCGGATGAATTCTCACTTCAGGAATTTCTTCTGAGGTGCTGGCTTTTGGCTCTCAAGCAACATTTAATGCAGCCTCATTCTTCATTAAGTCAGACGAAGCTGGAGTTACCTTGTTATCGCAAAGTTGTAGATGTGTGCTGTCCGCTTCAACAGTCGAGGTCTTCGAACGAGACAATCGCGCGAAAACAATAATTATCAAGGCTTAGCTGCTAAGGCACGAGAAATTGCGGTCGTCGGCGATAAATCTGCGCTGGGTTTATAGCATTTTAAGGATGGTATTAGAAGACCATAGATGAAAAAAACATTGGGGAAGTTATGTGCTGCTTTATCAGCTAGAGTAACGGCAAGCAGTACCTTGTGGAAGTCGTGCATGTTGTCTCCTAGGTGATTAGTGCAGCTGATAGTACGACTGATCATATGAGAAAACCGACTCTTCAATCTGGTATTTCTTACTCCGTTTGATTCTCGCTAAGATTTAAATAGCGCACGTAGGAAATATTAGTGAAAAACCGTCCAGAACGAGCAAGGCTTTAAAGCTCATATAAATTCATAACAAATTCGCCATATAGATTGACGAGATGTCAGTCAATTAAATGTAAACCATCTTTAAGAAATTAAGGATGCAATTTAATACGCGTGCGGCGATGATTTGTCGCATTTATTGATTAGCGGCTTGGCGGCAATTCTTACGACAGTGGAACTGTACTGTACAATAAAGCCGCCGAAACGTCTAGGCCTTCAATTCGCATGCACAAGTGCTAGTTTGAGAAAACAATGACTGGAAGAAAACTTTCATCATTTTTTTTGAATGATAACATCATGAATATTGTATTGGGCAGAGTGCGGAGGTTGACTATGTCGAGCAATTTTTGCAGCGCTATCTTAGTGATACACGTTCGTGCCAAGCCGACTTGATTATAAATATATGAATTGGTCTATCTAAAGGCATCAACTTCCGCCGCTTAATAACCAAGTAGAAATATGACGTATGTGTTGGTTTAGAATGTTTACATATCGAACAATTTTGTGGGATTTGTATGTCGCACTTCAAATTGTATACAATGTTTCCATCACAAAATTTTAATCAATTCTAAAATGTCTTTTGCATTTACTGTTTACTATACGTATCTTCTGGAATGCTGCAAGGATTTACTGTATACTATACTATACGTATTCTTTGGGTGTGACTCTTTTTTTGTCCTAAATAAAGTTGGTTTGTCAACTTCTTGGCACCTAGCACACCCGCTTTGACAATTACCTTTCGATCACTAATTTGAGCAATTATTTCAGTTCTCTCAAGCTGTCTACTCAAGTACAGAAGATTTCCACGGGAAAGACCATTGAGGCGACAATTGCAACGAAAAGGTGCACGCTAAAGAACGATGACGACTCAATATCGGGTTTCATACTACTGTGACCCACCATCCTGTGCTACGACGAAAACCGAATCACCAGATAAAACCCCTTTCATATTGGAAGCATCATCACTGTCGGTAAAGATCCTTCTTTTTTTCCTTCTATCGAATTTCCTCGTTTAAAAAAGTATCGGATGCCATGCCGACAGGTGGCCTCTTCAGTGGACATTGATTAGAAAGAAATAATGGTCCATTTAAAGCATTGATTCTTCCTGTGATCTCAGATACGTCCAATCTAGATTCCTGGACGTGCAGGCACGTCGCACCAGGTTTGCTCTTGATTTGGTCAAGTAGCGAGTGTCTTGCAGCCTGACACGCAGTTCTGCCTTTCTCTCTAGCCACTCATAAGAGACTTACCTTAGCAAAAAAGGACTCCTTCCGAGCTCTAAGACGCATGCACGTATGTGAGGCACTGGAAGCTAGCAAAAACTAAACACAGTAAGATCAAATAAGCTGACATCTCCATTTGCTTCAATTTCGTCATTTGCATGGCTGATTATGCGCATAAAGATTAAAGCGTGTATCGAATCTCCATGCCATAACTCCTTCACCTAATTCGTCACCTCTACGAATGTCGGGATCTAGTGAAAGTACTAGAGCTTGTGCAGATTGCAGGCATTGGAATATAAAATGCTGCTACACAAAAGGCAAGATTCTCTTCAATCTCTTGTCCCATCTCAGAAATTATACTTTTATATTGTACAAGCCAATGACACTTGAATAGATACTGAAGCGAGTAGCTTCAACAATGAACCAATATAAAATTTGAAGGCAAGCCGGCCTCATTGAAATCTGTAATTTACATTGGAGTGCAGTCGATGATAGGCATCAAGCGGATGCCACAACTGTAGTCTTTTGTCAAATTGTTTGCAAGATACACTCCACCACACGCACGAAGTGTGGAAGTTCTACATTCTAGCAGGTATGCTTTGAATATTTATGATCCAGTAATTTCTCGGTTTAAAACCTAGCCGAATATTTGGAATGACAATAGGCAAGTTTTCATACCAAGCAAATAGTGCGTCGAGCATGTCAGCTGGTTTGGCGCTTATTACTGGAGGCAGCCGTGGCATTGGGTTTGCCGTAGCTCAGCAGCTTCATCAGCGTGGTTGGCAGGTGGCTCTTACCTCTCGAACTCTAGAACGAGCTCAAGTAGCGGCGCAGCAGATCTCGGTAGATGTGTTGCCACTGGCGTATTCGTGTCCTCGGCGTGGCGCAGGAGACGCCAGCGCCGAAGCTGCTCACGTAGTGGCTCAAGTATCCAACATGTTTGGTAATGGTCCATCGGCGCTTGTAAATGCTGCAGGCAGCTCCAAGGACAAGTTGTTGTTGCGACTTGAAGACATTGAACTCGATGATTTGCTATTCACAAACCTCGTGGGACCTGTGCATATGTGTAAGGCGGTGGCCAAAGGAATGATGAAGCGTCGTAAAGGCAGCATTGTTAGCATTGGCAGCGTCGTAGGGGCAGCAGGAAATGTCGGACAGGTGGCTTATAGTGCATCGAAGTCGGGACTCGTGGGCGTCACAAAGACACTGGCTAAGGAATTCGGCAACCGAAACATTCGCGTGAATTTGGTCGAGCCAGGCTTTATCATGACAGACATGACGGACACGATGGCGATTGCTGCACGCGATCGTGTGGTCAACAACATCTCGTTGGCTCGTTTCGGACAGGCAGACGAAGTAGCTCAGCTTGTGGCATTCCTCGTTAGTGACGAAGCGTCGTATATTACAGGACAATGTATTCGAGTTGATGGGGGACTCGTCATTTAATTTGAAATGTAGCACGGAACCAGTAAGGGCGTTAAAGTGAAGCGCTGGAAAATTACGACGCAAAGTGTGTCGGTAGCTCGGATTCGGTAACGAGTTTCTACAAACGAGCCAATACCAGAATTAATAATAGAGATTACGGTAAAAATAAAGTAGAAAGCACCTTATCGGATGGACGGAATGCGAGGACAGATGGGTGTGTAGTGGACCTCCGCTGATGGCTGAGCTGTGCTTCGTTGATTTCTTTGTTTAACCAGGTTATTACTGCACATGACGCACAATAGAGGCGTTTACTTTTCTTGTAAAAGTAGATCCTGTGACAAGTATTCGCAGTACGTCACCTTGTTGGTTAGAGGTAAGTAGTTTATTGCTGTCTTCCAGTTTTTGACCCAATTCTTTAATCGTGCCCTGTAACACGAACAGGAATAACCATAAAAATCGTACGACCGTTGCTAAGACCAGTCCCGAACAAACCTTTAGCTGTAAAATGTGCTCGTCTCGCTTTCGTAGATCGTCCTTAGTCGATTTTAACTCTAACAATGCTTCCTCACGCTGAAGGTGCTTCTCCTCGACAAACTGTAAGAATCCAACGTACAAATTAACCGAATTACAAACCTCTTTGTGGCGCAGACCATCCGTCGTACATGTTCTTGCTGCTTGATAATCTTGGCTTTCATTCGCATCTTAGACTTGAGCATACGATTCTCATTCTGTATCCGTTCAATAATATCGTTTCCCTATCACTCCGTCAACAGTATTAAAACTTTGTCGCTTTTTGAATTACTCGTGTATCGTACCTTGTTGATCTCCGAGATACTAAGCTCAAGCTTTTGCTGAAGCTTCGCATGATTGTCCCGGTACACTTTTAAAGACTCGTCCACTTCTGCATTGTGGCATTTAGCTGACTGCAATAGATCCGTGGTTTTCTTAATGACTTCCTCCTTGTCCACAAGTTGTTGCTGCAGCGCGTCCACACGGACTTGCATACCATTCAATTGCTTTTCCTGCTGGAACAACTTTTGATCCAGCTCTTTGTTTTGCGTACGTAGTTCCTCAATTTCTTTCAGAAGCGTACTTCGACTTTGACTCAAGTCTTGTACTTGCACTTGAAGATGATCAATCTGCATCTCATGCTGATATTTCAACTTACTCAGATCCTGCACTTGAGCATCGTTTACTTCCGCAGTAGCTTTAAAAGTATGAAGCTACAATCAAAAGTAAGCCTTTTAAATATTGCAACTTTGAAAAGATCAAATCGCACTTCTTTTTCGTATCTTCCCACCAACGCGTCAATTTTAGCATTCAATTCATCTTCGCGCTCTTTTAAAGTCAATGCCGCTGCTCTGCGTTGCTGTTCCAACTCGTCTGCAAACTTCATTTTCTCCTGTGAAAGCGTCAACTCTGCTTCGTAACTCAACGCAGACAATTGATGCTGTAGTTTTGTCTCGCTACTCTGTGATTTCTCCAGTGCGTCGCTTGTCTGCTGCAGTGACGTCGCCAAAGAACGTCGACTCGCTCCCACTTGGGCCAATCTCGATGCAAGGTACGATTTGATAGCTGCATCGTTCCCTGGGCGAAATCTCAGTGATAAGTGTGTCAGCTGCTTGAACGGATTTGTTTCCACAATGCTAAACACTGACAATCCATTGCTATCCAATGTGTTAAGCACTGCCAAATAGCTACGAATTAATTGCCAGAGCCATTAAAATGAAGCTAGAAAGCCGTTAAAATTGTAAGCTGTTCCACTTACCTTAACGGTACCGGTCCAGCAGACCTGCTAAATTGAGCGTCTGGTGAGCCTCTAATGCCAGCGACAGCACACTCATCTTCAGCATTGCGTTCTCTTTCTGCATCTTCCAAAGCCACTTTCTTGCTATCCTTAAGACAGCAATTAAGTAGCTCAATGAGGTTGGCGGGAAAGGTGGTATAGTCCACGAGAAGTCGCTGCTGTGCCTTTAGTTCGTGGAATTCCTCTTCAGAGACGCTCCAGAGGTACAGAAAAAACGGATCCACACCATCATCATCCGTGATTTCGATGCGCATGACGCGTTCTTTCTGGTTCTTGCCATTGTTTTGCTGTAAACGCAGCAGGACAAGTGAGCAAGTGATACTATGTAGATGGCGAGAATATTGCGAGAGTGAAAAAAGAGGGGAAACACGTACTCGTGCACCTGTGAGAAGGCGAATTGTGAGTGGCAATAGCTTTTCGTCGCGATCTGGATACTGTACTAGCACGTGAAAGCGCCGGTCGAACAGTGGAGTCTCGCGGTTGTACTCTTCCATTTAAAATATTTATTGCTGGGTCGGCGCCAAAAAATAGATGGTTTTACGTTAGTTTTTGCATATTTGCGGTAGGAAGTAGTTTATCGTAATATTCAGACGATCGTATGTATAAAGATTCAAAGCAAGTGCTTCCGCCATCTTGTGAATGCTACTCCCTACGAGTACCACTAGTTTGCGAGGTATTCCACGCAGATCGGTATGGTTCCTTCCGTACAGTTGTCCTAACGTCAGCCTTTTTATCACCGGCATGCAGCGAATGCTGACATCGCGCAGTGATTTGCGTGCCGCTCCACGTTCCGAGCTCTTGTTCTCGACACCATAAGTGCCCCTCACCAGCATTTTAAAATTTAACAAGTTGACCGATTCGGCCCAATGTTCATGCCGACAGCGCACCCGCTTTGTAGCAGAGGTGGGTTTATGACTCCTAGTGGGTACTGTCAACTCAGGTTTCATCTACGCTTCCTAAGATGAGATTAGGCCTCAAAAATGTGGTCCGAGGCCAAACAATTTTTGACGCTATCGAAATCGGAACTTCAAGACTTAGTGATTCATGTTCCTGTCGCAAGCTAGCATTAACAATGTCACGTTGGTGTGCTCTCAGATCTTCATCGTATAGCGTACTTTCTTTGACAGCGTCGAGCGTGATTGTCCGACGTCCGAGAGTCAACAAGAACATTTACGATTAAAAAAATCTCAACGGTTGTCATAATCGTCACTAAGTCAGGCTTACAAACACGATCCGTATTCTAGAGCACGATGTTCTTCGAGGCAATTGCCTGTCGAACTTTCATCCCTCTCCGAGACTTGATAAAGCTCCATTTAGCTACATCACGTCTACTGGTTGTTATCGTTTCTCATTGCAGAGCAGATGACTTGTTGGTCGTAAGAATTAGCTCACTAAACCGTAGCAGGCTTAGCACAAATACACATTAACCACATGGGGTAGGTATTGGTCGGAGACAGATACGATTGTTGGAGACTGAACCGACCGATGGACTCTGGCTCGATGAGCCTACCGCTATCCGTGCTGCATTACACTTGTCATTTATTGCCAATTTTTCGGCTCTCACTCAAGAGGCCTATTGTACACGGAGCATCTTCAGCCGGGCCTCACCCTTGTGCAGTCCGTTTATAAACACGATGACTAACCATTCTACAAAAAAAAATACTGCCAATTTCGGTCAACAGATCTCATTGATCGCTCACCAAATTCGCCTTTGTAATAACTTATGCATCATAACTACCAACAAGTTTGGAACTATTTAAATGGTGTACACTTGCTACATCGTAAGAGATGTGATTTTGCGCTAAAGACTCGTGAATGACATTCGTCTCATATGTCTGATAAATTTGTATGCTAACTGAGCTTTGAACTCTATTGACATGGTCTAACCCGTAATATGGTCTGAGCACAAGCGCGGCGCGAAGCACACCAATTTTGCGAGGCTTGTACATATCACGAAAATTAGCTTTCGCGAATAGTGGCAACTCTTGCGAGATAAGAGGGGTAGTCTAATTGTTTTCTTCAGATTGTCGAAATAGATTACTGAGGTTCCAAAGCCCAGATAGGGCTTTTGTTACTCGTAGTAAGCTAATTTAACTGACTAGATGACTGCCCTCATTGAGTTGTAGTGACGTGCAGCCAATGTCGTATTTCGAAGCGTTACAAAGAATGTTGAGTGGCTTTTTCTGGAAATTCCCACAGCAGGAATTTCTTATTACTGTTAAAGTGCCGTCTCTTTCAGCACCACTTGTTTATTTACAATAAATCAGAAAGAGATTTTGCGAGACTTGCATAGTTATCACTGTACTTGTGCAAGTAGATGGCTATGCATTATTACTTTTGCGAACTCTGTTCGTAGCGTGCCGTAGTCCTAGCCGAAAAGGCTTTCACTGTTTTGGAATCCACTCAAACTTCATAGCTTCGAAAGGATTCTCATCTGCTTTGCCACAAAGACACAGTTGTCAGTGTTGGTAAGACGTAAGTTAGTCTTCATGTCCTTGAAGATCTGGCTTAGGTAGCTTAACTATGAGCTGATTTGGTTTTTTATTGAGCGGATATGGACGAGCAAACCACCATTAGACATTCTCAATCAGCTGTCATTAACGACCTCAAACGGATTGTTAAGGTCCGTGCAAAGTTTCTATTTTACATGTCTACTGGCATATATGAATAGCACGTTGCATCTTAGTTCTAAATGTTTTGCTTGACGAAAGCGAAGTTCATGGAGCCACTTGAACGAATAAAACGTCGTATTCATTGCGCTTCTGCAAAGCGGGACATGTATATAGATGCCAATGGCTCGGTGGTGTATCGAATGATTTTCCGAATCTACCAAAAACCTACTGAATTAACTCAAGCGGACGAAGAGGAGAAAACATACGCAGATATAAATTTTTGTAAACAAATCCATAGAGCTATTTACAGATGGTAAACGTCTGTTCCTAGATACTAGTAACATACATCATTACAATAAATTGTAATGCCTGCGGTAAGTACAAGCCCTTAACTCACTCGCACGCTACTAGATTAAAAAAAAGCTAGTAAACTAAAGATGTGAGCGGCCACGCACTATATTAGCACGAATTATTCGACTACATAGTACACGGATGAGTTTGATGGCAAGTGCTAGTCTCGTGCTTTTTAAAGTAAAGGCGATCATGCAATTGATCCTAAAAACAGTAACGTTTGTTTGTAATGAATGCAACGTTTAGTAAATTTGAGTGCTAAATATGCTGTGAACGAACAGGCATGCGTGGCAACAAATGTGTTTGAGAAAGGATCCTGAGCTAAGCAATGAACCGGAGTATACTAATCATACTCACGTCGTAACAACTACTTCTTCAGACAATTACACGATCAACAATCGAAGCAAAATGCAGCGAAAATTACGGGGTAAATTCTGCGGCCTACTTTCAAAGCGCCAATTTCTCTTACTTTCGAATTGCAGCGATCATTTGGCAGTCGAGCTAAAGCTCTTCGAACGGCTCCTAAAAGCTCTGTGCAGTAAAATACTCGCAGCTCCTCTGTTTCACAACGCACTCCACATGAGAGTGCCGCTGGTTTTGGCGGACAAAGAGCTCCAGGTAAGAGCGCTCTTACACGTACTTTATTAGGAAAAGCAGCTTATACACAGCCAAATGTACGTGCTTAAGATTGCTGTTGTGGTCGGCAGGCTTAGGCCGCTTTGAAGAAACTTACATCCTTGAGGCCTTTGAAAAGGGAATGAGCACTTGGCCATAGGGTCAACAAATCTTTCAGGCAAAACGGCTGCTACGCGTCTCAAAGTGAGTCCTCTGTGACAAAGTTGCTAATGGCATATGAGGCTCGGATTCCAAAAGAACAAAATGCACCCCACATTAAACGTTGGACCGAATATGACTTGGATAAGGCCGATGATGTACGCCGACCCGCGACCGTAATCGATTAACTGGAAGATAGCTCTTTTGTGTTGTAAGTACCGTGCTTACCTTTTCTATCATTATGTTTTCAGTATCTAACGATACTCTGTCTTTGATAATAAAGGGACTTACATATTTCTCCTTGTTTATCATAGACTTGCTTATTGTCACCCTTGCCCTGCTAATTATGTTTGGCTGACTTTTTGCAGTGTCAGATGATTGGCTAAACAGGATATTGGTCTTATATGTGCGAAGGGAAAAAGTCTGGTCATCTCTTTTAACCACTTCAGAAATATTTGTGCTTTTAAAAGTAAGAAGAATGCTTGGATCTCTTTTCTTGCCTATTTAGATTATAGCACAGCCCGTTGATGCGTGAAACGCAGCATTGAGAGCAAACTAGACGATATATAGCTTGTCGACCCACGACTGTGTATCTCAGTGCACAATTTGCACAATGTCTTCGAGCTTTTTTTGTCCAACTATCGGTCCAGAGTTAGACTGTTGTAGGCATCTTCAAATAGGCTTTTAATACCATTCTTCATCGCCATTAAGCCCGAAAGATAAAAATATTGAACTTTTGTGTTCTGTATAGCCGGATTGTTTATAATCTACTTCTACTGATAGAGTTAGATGTCAATTGCATTATCTTGCTTTGACGTCACTATACCCGTGCTGTCATTAACTTCTAACAAGCCAAAGACATGGTCGGGGCTTATAGACTTCAAGCAGCCACCGGCAGTGAAAAACTTTGTAAGGGTAACGATGTGTGAGCCTCAGGCCTGATCCTATGGCGGACCATCTAAGTCCTGTGCCTAGACGACGATTAATTGGAGCATCTTGTGTCTTTAGAAATATAGTTTTTCTTCTTCTTAGGTCTTTGACTTTACAGCAACGACTCCATCTAAATTCATCCTATAGTGGAGCGGACCATCTGACCATCTGCCCTTCTGCAGCAGTTCCCCATGATATATGATTTTGGCGTATTCGTTAGCGACAAAAAATCAATGTAAAAGCTATCAATTTTGTATATATAATAAATCCGTTCTCGAATAGAGCTTTCATATGTACTGCTCTGTAAATAACATCAAGCTTGTCAGGCTTGTATTCATTGCGTATAGTAAATGTCCGTGAGGGATGGCAACCACCTTGGCATTGGATCAGATATGTGGGATGCGTTTATCGTCGTTTATAAAATAGACCACGAAGAGCTTAAAACCTAAACAATGCACTCGATGGTTTATCAGCGTGTATTTCATGACAGGTACTTTCTTGTCTTAAAAAGGATAGCTCCGCTTAATGCCTGGACTGAAAGGAAATGATTCGCTTGCGACCGTCCTTATCAAATTGCAGTTATTCACAAGCGATGGCATAGTCGATTTGTTACAATCGACACAAGAAAGCTTTTTCTCGTCTGCCAAACTGTTAAAATTACACCGCTGAATGCATGTTGAACAGGCGGATGGTGTCACGGTATTTACAAGTACGTCACAGTTAGTAATTATATGTGGTGGCCGTTCATTGGTCTAGATAAATATTTTCACTTCGGTTTTTACTTTCTACTCAACGGATTGACAGCCGCAACAAGTCTTCCTTCTCAAGCAACGTCCTCACCCACTATGAACAAGCGCACCGAAGTCCTCCTAGGAAGTGGTAACTATTGACACTGGGAGTTTAACATGAGGATGACCCTGGCGCGGAAGGGTCTCCCGGGACACATCATGGCCGTTAAGGAAGAGAACGACGTCACGGAGGCGTGGCTGGTTAATGATGCCAAGGCACTAGGCATAATTGCTTAAGGCGTTGAGATCCAGCACCAGACCAAGATTCGGTCGGCTACGCGCGCTATGGAGGCGTGGGGAACCATCCGCGATTTCTACAATCGCTTGACTCTTCACAATCGTGTTGTGATGACTCGTCGACTACACGAGTTCAAGATGGAAAAGGAACAAGAATGGCAGAGCATCTGGACTCTTTTGACGAGCTAGCAGTGGGACTACAGACTACGGGAGAGCAAATTGATGATTCACGCCAGCTGGTGGTACTTCTCAGCAGTCTACCTTCGGAGTATGACTTGATTTCGTCGATTGTGGGTGGAAAATGCGAGGGATATTTCGTTGATCGAAGTCAAGGAGAAGCTGCTCAAAGAAGTAGAGAAGCTACGGAGAAAGCGTTTGGCGAAAAGGAAATGCTAGAAGACTCAAAGGTGGACGGGACACTGGACGAAAAGGTGGTCCTCCACGCAATAACGGCGAATCTAAGGGCAAGTGCTTTAACTGTGACCACTTTGAACATATGCAGCGGAACTGCCCGGCCGGTAAAAGATTCAACAGCGACGACACAGTGTTTGCTGATAGTGAAGGGAAATCATCAGGATGGCTGATTCACAGTGGAGCAACTTCCCACATGACCCCTTACAGGAAGGACTTGTTTGATAACAAGGGCCTAGAAGCTTGCATCGAAGTTACGATTGCAGACGGGAAGAAGTTGCTCGTCAAAGCAGCCGGCACGGTGAAACTGACTGGTTTGGATGGAATGGGCATTCGCATGGTTGAAGATCTGCACATTCCCGGACTCGACAGAAGATTGCTGTCAGTTGGCAAGCTGGTAAGAGTGTGGAGTTTTCGTGTTCGTCAAGCGCCATCTGGAACAAGAAGCAAGCGATTGCGTAGGGTACAAAAGTTGGAAAGTCGTATTTTCTTGACTGTGAGCAAGAAGGAGCATGTCTCCTTGAATATTCCGGGGCTGACGATCAGTGGGAGCTTTGGCATGCACGCATGGGGTACCCCAGCAAGGATGCGCTGATCAGGATACAGCGATTAGCTAATGGTATCCCACTTATCAAGCAAAGTGTGGAAACATTGTGTGCCGGGTGGCTGAAGGGCAAGCAGACGGTCACGGTGTATTCGTCTTGTTCGATGACAAAGACGACTTGTGTGTTGGAGCGTGTTCACACAGATGCTATGGGGCCAATGAGCACTGCCTCGAAGAGTGTTGCCAAGTACGTTCTTACGTTTGTGGATGATTTTTCACGATATGTTGCGTCGTTTCTGATCAAGAGCAAGAGTGAAGTGGCTGACAATGTCAAGGATTTCCTGACGTTATACGAAAACCAGTGGGGTGCACGACTAAGGAGTTTGCAATCCGACAACGAAACCGAGTTTGTAAACAAGAAAACCGCTGGAATATGTCAAGAGAACGGCATTGTGCACCAGCGCTCTGTTCCACACAGCCTTCAGCAGAACAGATTGGCGGAGCGTATATACAGGACTATCATGGAGAAAGCCCGCAGCATGGTACACTACAAGGGCATTTCGACGGAATGGTGGGCGGAAGCGGTAAATACAGCGGTTTATTGAGTTAATCGCTCCAGAAATACGATCCACCCAGACATCACGCCGTACGAGCTAGCTTTCAAGATGAAGCCTCAAATGGGTCGCCTGCGCGTGTTTAGTTCGCAAGGCTATGCTCAAATTGACGATGTGAAACGGACCAAACTGGAAACCAAGAGCTTCAAGTGTATGTTTCTTGGCTATGCAGAGAATGTCAAGGGCTATCGCGTGTTTGACATGGAGAATGCCAAGATTAAAGTGACCTGCTCTGTAAAGTTGGATGAGCGTGAGGTGGGCGGCATATACGACACGCAAGAGCTCAAGCCGGAACCAATTGTTCAAGTAATGAAGGATGGTGATGAAGTCAATGTTCAGCATCAAGTGGATCGACAGTCAGCCGGACGATCTCATGGGAGCCGTCGAAGAGACAGTCGAGATTATCGAAATGGATGATGTGGATAGTACACCAAGCGCCGTTGTACAGCGGCCAACGCCTTCTGAGAGCCCTGTACGAA